>JAVJIX010000245.1:1135000-1147500 GCA_036785185.1 Paratrypauchen microcephalus | reverse complement strand
ATAGAGGTGAATCTTGCGCCCTCTAGTGGTGATCATTTAAATATTTTTTTGTATTTTTTGTCTTTGTAGGAACTCTGGAGGTCAAATCTGGTGAGGATTTCTCAGGCAACTGAAGAGGCTCCGCTTTGAGCTGCTTTAAACCAGAACCAGTGGCTTTGTGGAGCGCCCCCTGCTGTCCTCCTGCTGTCACGGCTCACAATGCCATCGGACCTTTGAGCAAGACACTGGAAGTTCAACCACTTCCACTTCTGTCAGTCCGCGGCGTTCAAATGTCACGTTTTAAAAGTGCTTTCCGTTGCTGTAACTCAACAGGATTTGAGAGAGCAAATCTTCAAATCGATGAACAAGAAGACGCGAGTTTACCTTTGCATGTGGAATCCGCCATTTTGTTTAGACATTTAAAGTGGTTTTAGTCTTTTAATTTCTTGCCTTATTTATTTTGCTGTTGCTACTGCCATGAGAACTTGTACCTAACAACAGCGTTCTACGAACAAATACATCTCACGAACTTTGACCTAAGTGTTGCAAAAAATATAAACAACCAACGAATGTAACTTGTAATTTATGTGAATAGTCATAATATTGTGATTTTAAAAAGATCGTAATGTTGTGCTAAACTAAAAGTGGTTCTTAATAGACTGTGGTGTGAAATGTACGCTGCGAAAATCTGTAATTTCATGTTGACGTGAAAACAAAAGTGATTCATTATTGTCATATTAGTAAACGGATTATACTTGAAAACTTTGGCGGATTTAAAGGCCCTGTACCTGATTTTTTTCCCCCCATGTATTTGAGCAAAATGCATCTTGCCCCAATACAGATATTTTCTTTTCTTTTCTTGGTTGGGATGTGCTCACATGGATTCTTTTTTTGCTGATACGAAATCCAATATTTAGCCTGCTGTTGTGGCTGATAATCAATATTTAGCTTTTAAAATCCACAGTAAGACCCACAAATGTACCTTAACATAACTTTTCACATGTGTAAAAATGAAAATAAAATGTATTTACTGGGATGTAAAATACGTAAACATACATCCCATAAACTGTATATATAAATGGACATGGCTAACGCGCTAGCCGTCACGTTCCAAACAGGAAGAGAACATGAGCGCACTTCTGACTCCATCAACTCAATTCAGTTTGTATTGAAACAGTCGCCCCTCTCTCTGTAACGCTGCTGTCGGGCTCTTCACTCTGGTCTTCAAGGAAAAGTAAAGTTTTTTTACAATTTGAGCCTTATTTCCGTAATAAAACAAGTTGTTTTACTCACCCATAGCACTTTGGTGTCATATGGAGCATTTCCGGAGATGTTTTAGATTAGCGTTAGGCTAACGTCGTTAGCCTAGCGCGACTTCTAGCCATAGCTCGGGGCATTCCCCGAGCATGTAATATGCCCCGTGCGGGCTCCAAATAACACAAACTTTAGCACTTTTCAAATCATAGAAGCTCGATGTCTTAGTCTACGATTTAGTTTGAGTCAAAAGTGGCCTGTAATCCGAGATTTATCCATAATTTACAGCTTTGCGTTCCATGTTTGGGTCCCGGGAGATGAGAGTACAGTCCGCACATGCGCACTGGCGTCCTCATCTACTCTAAACTATGGCTAAATCTCGGATTACAGGCCACTTTTGACCACACGAAATCGTAGACTAAGACATCGAGCTTCTATGATTTGAAAATGCTAAAGTTTGTGTTATTTGGAGCCCGCACGGGGCATATTACATGCTCGGGGAATGCCCCGAGCTATGGCTATAAGTCACGCTAGGCTAATGGCGTTAGCCTAATGCTAATCTAAAACATCTCCGGAAGTGCTCCATATGACACCAAAGTGCTATGGGTGAGTAAAACAACTTGTTTTATTACCGAAAGAAGCGCTAATTGTAAAAAAACGTTACTTTTCCTTTAAAATGTTCATATTAACCCGCTTTACACAATCCTGGTGTTTTTATTTCGCTATTTTGTCCATAACTTAATTCTTTTTTTTTCTTTTTTTCTGAGCCAGTATTTGCCCTGCTGCTGTGGCCTATACGATATATAGCTTTTAAAATCAAAAAAATTATCTTAACTTGCCGTAAAGCTCACAAAAAATACAAATGTATTTATCTGAAATTTAAAATAACTCTATTTCCATTTTACTCTTTAGTCTGTTCACAAAGGGCACACAAAACATCGGTATTGAATTTGATTTGAACTGATATTCTGCCCATCCCGAGCTCTTGGGGTCAAAATACCTCAGCTGTTTACGTCTGCATCTAAAGAATTTGATTGTCCGATAATCAAAAAGCGCTCGTAAGCATGCTAATTATTGTTTACCTTCACTGCAAAACTCTCCGTCTCTGAAAGTTGTGAAAAGCTCTTATAAACTCATCGCGGTGAATAATTAGGATGCTCTGAATGCGTGCGGTAAGTGAGGGATAACTCTGGACCGCTGCAAATTAACCACTTCTGTTTTTCACGTTTTTCTCGGTAAAAAATCCGGTACAGCGCCTTTTAATATATTAGTAAAAATACTGTATCCCTCATGGAGGATTTCTCAGTCTTTGCAATGATTGTAATTCAAATATATTTGAGTTTTTTGCCTTGTCTGTGGTTTAAAGCTATTATTATTACTACTAAAGATCTATATTTTTTGTATTTCCCAATGGTACTTCATGGAGCTGATTTTGCTGCTTCCCGTCAGACACTGTGCGTAAACATATGGACATGTTTGTTATGTAAAACCTGTGCCCCGCATGCAAACCTCGCTAACCTAGTGTCTTTACTATTACGAAGCCTCAATAGTCTAACCACTTTGCAGAGTATTGAAATCTATTTGTTATTGTGTATGTCTAATTATAAATACTGCAGGACTCAACCCAGGTACAAAGTTGGCAAAAAAGGGAAATAAACCACAGCGAATACATTTTATCATAATTAAAGGGCCCATATTCTGCTGTTTTCTGATCTGTGTTCTAATGTTGTTTCCTTATCAAAAACAGACCTGGAGTTGTGTTTCGTTTCATTCACACACGTTCCTGAGGTCTTCTCTCAAACAGACTGTGCTCTGTTCCACCTTGTGATGTCATGTGCTGATACAGGAAGTGCTCCACTATGTTTTTAAACCATTCACCTTCACTAGAATCATAATTTCAGCTCTGGAATTGCCAATCTCTACTGAACTAAAGGTAAAAGTTAAAACTCCTGCTTCATGACATCACAAGGTGGAACAGAGCAATGTTTTGTAATGAGGTAACAGCATTATAACATGGCTTAAAACTCACAAAAGTCAATTTTGCGCAATATAGGACCTTTAAAAGTCAATATAAATATATGCAATTATTACAATTTTAGTTCTACCTGCATTGTTTGTAATGAAAGGCTTGAAAATAATTAGCAAATCCTTCAAAATAATATAATATACATTTTCAAATTTGACTAGAGTGAAGGCATTTTGTATTTATTTAAAGGTGCACTATGAAGCTTTGCTGTAGGGCAGTTCACTACCTTTCTGTCTCCATGGAGATTGCTTTGCCTGTAATGTTCCATGGTACTGCATTTATTCAATCACTGTTTTTATTCCTTTAAAAAACACATTGTTGTTACTGTGAGCGGGCTCGCCTCTCCACAGATCTGACCTGTAACTTGGCTGTTTGTTTCCATGGAGATCAATGAAGTTTAATGCCATGAAACATCCGCCACCTGCTTGTCTCCATGGAGATGTTAACACTTTGCCTGCAATGTCCCACAGTATGGCATTAAACATATCTATTTGTTCAGTTGTGGGTGTTTTTATCACTCAAAAATCCTGTGGAACATTCCACATCAAGCAGTAACTATAATCTCCATGGTAACAAGCACTGGTAAAGTTCTGTAGTGTGCCTTTAAGTGTCCAGTTTCGCTCTGAAACTTGTCATTTCTACGGAGCCCTGGAAGTGACATAGGTGAATAAATAAAATAACAAGGTGTGGGAACAAGTTATAAGGTGTGGGAACGAGTTATAAGGTGTGAGAACGAGTTATAAAGTGTGGGAACAAGTTATACCTTATGACTTGTTCCCACACCTTATAACTCGTTCCCACACCTTATAACTCGTTCCCATGCCTTATACCTTATAACTCATTCCCACACCTTATAACTTGTTCCCACACATTATAACTCGTTCCCACACCTTATAACTCGTTCCCACACCTTATAACTTGTTTCCACACCTTATAACTTGTTTCCACACCTTATAAGTTGTTCCCACACCTTATAACTCGTTCCCACGCCTTATAAGTTGTTCCCACACATTATAACTCGTTCCCACACCTTATAACTTGTTCCCACACCTTATAACTTGTTCCCACACCTTATAACTCGTTCCCATGCCTTATACCTTATAACTTGTTCCCACACCTTATAACTCGTTCCCATGCTTTATACCTTATAACTTGTTCCCACACCTTATAACTCGTTCCCATGCTTTATACCTTATAACTTGTTTCCACACCTTATAACTTGTTCCCACGCCTTATAACTTGTTCCCACACCTTATAACTCGTTCCCATGCCTTATACCTTATAACTTGTTCCCACACCTTATAACTTGTTCCCACACCTTATAAGTTGTTCCCACACCTTATAACTCGTTCCCACACCTTATACCTTATAACTCGTTCCCACACCTTATACCTTATAACTCGTTCCCACACCTTATAACTTGTTCCCACACCTTATAAGTTGTTCCCACACCTTATAACTCGTTCCCACACCTTATACCTTATAACTCGTTCCCACACCTTGTTATTTTATTTATTCACCTATGTCACTTCCAGGGCTCCGTACATTTCCGCTCACTGATATGAAACATTTTGTGGTGACTTCTTCTCAGAACGCTTGCGCCCCCTGCTGACCATTTCAAGCGTTTACGTCATGCCTTGCACTTTACAACTACGCAAACGTAACGGGAAAAAACATACTGTGTCAAAGATCCTTTTATTTTCCTTTTATTGAGAAAAAGATATATTTATATGTCGACAAACTAAAGTGTGGGTGTGAAATGTAACATGGTAAAATTGTACAAAATACTGAGATGTCCTGAAGTTTAAGGCATTGAAAGTGTACGGCTGATTTAAAGCTGCACTGTGTAACTTCTCCACCTGTGCTTGACTCCGTGGAGGTGTTTTCATGTTTACTAAAATGTTCCGCAGTATGGCATTAAATCTATCTATATGTCATGTGTTCTTATTGCTAAACAACATGCCTCTCCACAGGTCTAAACACTTTTACCGCCCGTTTGTCTGTCTCCATGGAGATAGGTGGGTTTGATGCCGTGTTTTGGAACATTCTCGACAAAGCAGTATCTCCATGGTGCCATTTGGGAGCAATCCTTCACCAGAAAAGTTGCGTAGTGCAGCTTTAAAACACACTTGAGTATTTAAAATGTTGTTCTATGAGAGACTGTGCTAGAAAGAGCAGAGAGGAGCAATGTGAGCCAAGGAACTGTATGGAAGAGTTTGATTTTAAATTTCATAAACTGTATAACATGTTCAAATCAAATACAGATTTGACTGAGAATTCTAATGATGATTTATTCTTAAATACAAAAACATCCAACAAGCATCCTCTGTCTGCAGGCTGAAGGTGCACTATGTCACCTGCTTGTTTCTACGGATATGTCATCGCTCTGCCTGGAATGTTCCACAGTATGACATTAAAGGAAAAGTAACGTTTTTTTACAATCTGAGCCTTCTTTCGGCAATAAAACAAGTAGTTTTACTCACCCATAGCACTTTGGTGTCAATTGGAGCAGTATCGCAGAAGTTATGTTGTAGCTGTTCTGTTCTACTAATGATCCCGTATCCATTAGCGTGAGTGCTCGGGGCATTACTTTGCGGTGTCCAAATAACACAAACTTTAGCACTTTTCAAATCACAGAAGATCGCTGTGTCAGTGTAGACTTTTAGTAGATTCCAAAACCGCCTGAAACCCGATATCGCAACAGAAAAGTAAAGTTCAGAGCGGTGTTAGCTTCTTTCGGACTAGCGGTGTTTACAAAACAGCTGAGTTCACGCATGCGCACTGTCCTCTCTGATGACGTCATCAAATGAAACTATAGCTGCATATCGGGTTTCAGGCCGTTTTGGAATCCACTAAAAGTCTACCCTGACACAGCGATCTTCTGTGATTTGAAAAGTGCTAAAGTTTGTGTTATTTGGACACCGCAAAGTAATGCCCCGAGCATATGATACGAGCACCATGTTAACGGATACGGGATCATTAGTAGAACAGAACGGCTCCAACATAACTTCTGCGATACTGCTCCAATTGACACCAAACTGCTATGGGTGAGTAAAAGTACTTGTTTTATTGCCAAAAGAAGGCTCAGATTGTAAAAAAAAAAACAGCTATACCTTACATTTATGCAATTAGAAGTGGTTTTACAGCTCAAAAATACTCCACAGATCTGCCCTGTAACTTGGTCTGGTTTGGTCTCCATGAGCTTTCCAGACAAAGCGATAACATCTCCATTTGACGGGCCCTCCACCAGAAAAGTTAGATGCTGCAGCTCTTACCCAGGTTCAGGTGTGATTGTCGTCATTTGATTTAACTGTAAGAGATGAGATACGTACAGTTCCTTTAATAGATTAAAGACAGCCCAGTGTTTACATGTCTCCACCTACTACTCCAAAGTTCAATTTTCTGCCAAAAAGACTGCTTATGAGAGGTCCCTTTCCCAAATGTCTCATAGATTACATTTTAAAACAAATGCTGAATTGTGTGTTTTTATAGATGTATGTATATATATAATTATTATTCTTTATTTGAACCATTGTTAACTTATTCATTTGATCTTGAGTGCTCTTACTTGTGCATTTTAAGTTGGAAAAAAAAAAAAAAAAAAAAAAGTTGTTGCCTAAAAACTCTTGTAGGGAGCATTGGAATACTTTGTTTTTGTTTTTGTCTTTTTTGGATTGTTTTTATAAGTTGTTTCTTGCTGTGTTTTGATATTTATATGAAGTGCTTCAAAGACTCCATCATTGCAACAAAGTGTGACAAACCAGATATTGTTTTACAGCACTGTCCCGTGTTAAAGGTGCACTGTGTAACTTTTCTGGTCTGCTTGTCTCTGTGGTGATGTTATTGCTTTGCCTGGGGTGTTCCATAGTAAGGCATTAAACAATCTATATCTTGTATTTAGTCAGTTGCATTTTTTCTTTTCTTTTTTTCTCAAAACGATTACAAAAATGTGTTATGAACATGAGCGCACTTCTCCGCAGATCTGACCTGGAACTAGGCGGTCTGATGCGTGCCATACTTTAGAACATCCCATGTAAAAGAAAAACATCTACATGGAGTGAAACAGTTGGTGGACCCTTGTGAGTTTCAGAAATTGGGTCCGAAGGAGGTCTGAAGGAAGGCATTAGTCGAAATTGAGGTTATTCAGCATTTGAATGTAAAAATAGCAGAATACAAACGAAATGGTGACATCGGGCATCTTCAGCATTCATGTTGTCAGCTTTAGCAGACCCTCAGAGAAGAGACATCGGCCGTGAAGAGGGACGTGAAGAGACCTCCCCAGTGGGGGTCAGATCACACACACAAATGACCACACCGGACTGTCTTTTAATACAGTACAGACTGTTGAATACATATGACATCAGCAACAGCTAACCTATAGGAGAATAGCTCCTTAAATACTGAACAAAGAACAACACTTCAAACAATGCCATTATGTTACGCAATGCACCTTTAAATAGCATATGACAGGTTTTTTGTAATTATGACTTGTTTTGGTGGGCTAGAACCTGTGGTCAATATTTATCACAGTTTTACATATTGTCTCCATGGAGATGTTATTGCTTTGTCTGGAATATTCCACAGTACAGCATTAAACCTATCTAATTAGTTACGGGTGTTTTTATCACTCAAAAATTCTGCTGAATTGTCCAGGCCAAGCAAAGACTAAGTTCCATAGTGCGCCTTTAGATGTTAAGTTGAGAGGAAAAGTACAAACATTTAAACATTTGTGTCCTATTGGACACAAGCAGCAGATGTGACATACGTAGAGATAATTTCATAACGGTTACCTAGCAACCATAATCTTAACCAGGGCCAAGACTTGTCTAAATTACACAATAGTTATGATTAGACTAATAAAAATAAATTACAACACATTAATTTTGTTAAATGAAGGTTAAAACTGTCAGAAAAAAGCCTTCTTTGTGCATAAATGGACTGATGTTAACTGATGTTGGACTGTGATAAATACTGACCACAGGAACTATTCCATCAAACCAAATTTAGGACCATAATTTAGGAAAACATGAAAACTCATATGCACTTTAAACTCTGGAGCTTTACAGTGTCGTCCCATGTTAAACACTGGGGTATAGTTTTACAGTGCGTCCTCGTGTTAAACACTGGGGTATAGTTTTACAGTGCGTCCTCGTGTTAAACACTGGGGTATAGTTTTACAGTGCGTCCTCATGTTAAACACTGGGGTATAGTTTTACAGTGCGTCCTCATGTTAAACACTGGGGTATAGTTTTACAGTGCGTCCTCATGTTAAACACTGGGGTATAGTTTTACAGTGCGTCCTCATGTTAAACACTGGGGTATAGTTTTACAGTGCGGGGCTCCTGTTGCACGGTTGTCATGGAGATGCTGAATCGTCGTCTTTCTTGTGCATTCGTCACAGAGTTGGACTCTGGAGAATAAACGATTTATTCAAGTGTGAAACTAAACCTGTGTCGGACCTTTTATTGAAAATATTCAAATTTCTCATTTTTTTTCTCACGACTACCACAAAGACATCACATCATTACCATGAGCGAGCGCACGTCTCCACAGATCTGATGTGGCCTGCTCGTCTCCATGGAGATATTTAAATTAAATGCCATACAGTGAACCCTCGCTGTATCGCGGTTCACTCTTCGCGGCCTCGCTGTTTCGCGGATTTTTTTTTCCAATTTTCCAATAGCTAAGAGACTAGACCAGGACTAAACCAGGTCTAAACCAGGACTAAACCAGGTCTAGACCAGGGATGGTAGGGACAGAGTCTCTGATTTCCTTCACGAGAGCGCCTGGGTGACAGGAGGTGTGGCCTTTGTTTACTTGCACGAGCCATGGAAGAGACTGAGTGCGAGCCGGACCATGGAAGAGCCAAGAATCAACATGGACGGGCCTGCCGGGGGAGCCGCAGCGGGGGGAGGACACTCGCGCGCACAGAGGAGACAGTGGCTCTTTTCCCCTCACGAACCCGACCCCGTCCTAGAGAGCTGTGGAGTATTGGCGACGCATTGATAGCGGTCTGATTTTGGAGCCGGGGTGAAATGCAACCAACTCTTGTGAGCGCAGGTTGGTCTTACCTGGTCTTGTGGTGAGGACTGGTGCTCAGAGGCGTCTGTTAGCGGTTTGGCACTGTTAGCATTGGCTTGAGTCTTGCCCAAAATGATATCCAGGTCGCTTTCCACTTGACTTTCGCACATGGCATGGATATGTGGTACCAAAACAAACACACGTGTCCGCGCGCACGTGTCCGCGCGCACGTGTCCGCGTGTCACGTGCCCCCCCCCCCACTATTAATATATTTTAATGAAAATCTACAAAAGTTTGAGTGTTTAAACAAGAGAAAAATGTTAATACCAGTCTCAGAAAGGTGTATAATGTGTCTGGTGAAGCGTTTTCAGCCTTAAAACATGTAGAATAATTGTAAAATATAAAATTGTCCTACTTCGCGGATTTCACTTATTGCGGGCTATTTCTGGAACCTAACCCCCGCGATAAACGAGGGTTCACTGTACTTTAGAACATCCCATGTAAAAAAAAAAACATCTACATGGAGTGAAACAGTTGGTGGAGCCTCTACCAAAAATGTTACGCAATGCACCTTTAAATAGCATATGACAGGTTTTTGTAATTATGACTTGTTTTGGTTAATAATTAATAGGTTAAATTAATTAATAAGTTAATTAATAAGCCTAGTGATCAGTTGTTTTATTAACTTTTCACAAAAACAAAATACAAAATCCTTTCTTTATAAAACAAAATTGCACAAACACAACACACACTTATATCTATCAATCTATCTATCTATCTATCTATCTATCACATGTTCACACACTTGTATCCCAAATTAACACTTATTTTATGAATTTTTCAAACATAAAAATCAGAAATAAAACAAATAAAATAACTTCATCTTGAAAACTTAAGTCAGTAGAATGATTATAAATAGTAGATTTGCTTAGGCCAAGTTACAAGTCAGATCTGTGTACAGGGCTAATGCCGTACTGCGGAACATCCTGGACACATAACGTATCCATGGAGATGAGCAGAAAAGTTACACAATTACAATGAGAAAAAATACATAAATATTTAACATTCAAGTTGATTTCACTGATTGTAAATCTGCACTGAGGCGTTCACAGTTTAAAGGTGGAGGTGCTGTAGAACTGAGGCAGAAACATCACAACAGTCCAGGTTTAACACAGGGGGGGGGGGGCAGATCAATACTGTTCAAATGAAGGTTTATGTTATAATACAGTGAGTTCATGGGTCGAGTCACTAATACAAATGATCAGGTTCAACATTTGTGAATTTATGGAAAAAGGAGAAATTCAATTTGTCAACTGGACAAAAGTTTATTTGGTCGAATACATTTTGCAGCTCATCCAATCTACTTCTTCAGTTCTGGTCAGACGCTGGAGGACACTGCCTGAAGGGGGCGCTAACTACACTGAAATGACTGTGAAACTACCACACCTACTTGTTTTCAGTTTCTGTTAGTTAATAAGCCTGTTCAGTGTGCAGAGGGAGTGTGGTCTGGACCATAATGGTGTTTCCACACCTCTGGACCTGACCTGGTTAACCTTGTTGTTTTCTGTTGTTTTGATTTAGGTTTGAGGATCGAGTTATCGATGGAGACAAATGATACCTGATGACCCTGTAGAAGCGAAACGCATTGTTCGCTCTAAGCCCAATAAAGGAATAAGTGTAAAGCAGGGGTCTCAAGTTTTGAGCGAGGTCGTGCGTGAGACTGCGTCATTTCCGAGGAGCGGGGGGGGGGGGGGGGGGGGGGGTAGGGGACAATTTTTCCAGAGGAGCGGGGGGGGCTTGAATTGCGTGAGAAATGCCGTGTGAGCGTGTGACCGCGTCGAATTGTCTCTCTCAATACGTGAGACTTGAGAGCCCTGCTGTAAATGTTTGTCTAAAGAGCAAACTTAAACTACAAAGCAACTAATGAGAGTTATATAAATGAAGTTATTACCTGATGGTTCTCCGTTTGTTTTATCATCACCGCAGTGTGCGCTTAGCAGCTGGAACTACACTCTACAGTCTGCCCAACAACAGAACAATCTATTTTCTGATTGGCTGATTTTTTTCCGGGGAGCGGGGCGGGGAGGAGGGGGAGAGTTTTTTTTTGCTGAAAACGCGCGGTGCCTGCATAAACTGAGCCACACAGACCGATTTTCTGGGCACAAAAAAAAAAAAAAAAAAAATCTGCGTGAGAAATACCATGTGTGGCGTGTGAGCGTGTGAACACGTCGAATTGCGTGTGTCACACTCTCAATGCGTGAGACTTGAGAGCCCTGGTGTAAAGTCAAGCGAGTGTGCGGTAAATTTCTTCTTTTATTTTCTTCTTTTATTCTTCTTTTATTCAATGTTCCTGTTGTTACCAGCACCTGGAAGTTGTGCGTGAAGTTTTGAACTTTTGGGAGACAAATGATGTCTGAGACCTCCATTTCTGTTCAAAGAAGGATTCTCTTTTTTGACAAAAATAGCCTCTTTAACTCCCCTCTCAAACCAGTTCTTTTCTCTGTCTAAGATCTGAACCTCACTGTCCTCAAAGGAGTGGCCTGTGGCTTCTAGGTGAAGATGCACGGCAGACTGAGGTCCTTCTAGGTGAAGATGTACGGCAGATGACGGTCCACTCTGGCACGCCCGTCTGTGTTGGTACATCCTCTTGTGAAGTGGCTGTTTTGTTTCTCCAGTGTAGCGCTCACTGCAGTCTTCACTACACTGAATGGAGTAGACCACATTGCTTTGTTTGTGGCTCTGTGTTTTGTCCTTTGGGTGGACGAGTTTTTGTCTTAAAGGGATAGTTTTTTTTTTTTAATGTGAATCTGTACGGCGCCCCCTTCAGCAGTGTCGTGCATTGACACTGACTTACCCCTGACAGTGTCCTCTGAGCCGAGTTCTGCCCCGGTTCTGGAGCTGACCAAAGTAGTTCCGGCAAGTTAGCGGGGACAGTTAATAAAGCTTGTTTTTCTTCTCAAAACAATATTTGTCCAAAAAGTGACATATTTGCATCACAAAACAGTTGCCCACGAAAAAGTCAGAAGTCATAATCGTTTGGTGCTATTTTCTCTCGATTCCTATCACTGCACATTATTATTATTATTATTATTATTATTAGCCTGTTCACTTGTAAACATCGACACTTACAGTTTTGTATCATGTTGTATATTTATGATACAGTGGTACCTCACCTTACGAAATTAATTCGTTCCAGAAGTGGTTTCGTAACGTGAATCTT
>JAVJIX010000245.1:862500-1130000 GCA_036785185.1 Paratrypauchen microcephalus | reverse complement strand
TGAATGTGAGTAGGTGTATGTGTATGTGCACGTGTATGTGTGTATGTGTAAGTGTAAGTGTAAGAGTAAGTGTATGTGTATGTGTGTATGTGTATGTGTAAGTGTAAGTGTAAGTGTAAGTGTATGTGTAAGTGTATGTGTATGTGTGTATGTATGTGTATGTGTAAGTGTAAGTGTATGTGTATGTGTATGTGTAAGTGTATGTGTAAGTGTAAGTGTATGTGTAAGTGTAAGTGTATGTGTAAGTGTATGTGTATGTGTATGTGTGTAAGTGTATGTGTAAGAGTAAGTGTATGTGTATGTGTATATGTAAGTGTAAGTGTATGTGTATGTGTATGTGTATGTGTAAGTGTAAGTGTAAGTGTATGTGTAAGTGTACGTGTATGTGTAAGTGTATGTGTATTTGTATGTGTGTATGTGTGTGTGTGTGTGTATGTATGTGTGTATGTGTGTATGTGTATATGTATGTGTATAAGTATAAGTATAAGTGTAAGAGTAAGTGTATGTGTATGTGTATGTGTATGTGTATGTGCATGTGTGTATGTGTAAGTGTAAGAGTAAGTGTATGTGTATGTGTATATGTGTAAGTGTGTGTATGTGTAAGTGTATGTGTATGTGTATGTGTGTAAGTGTGTGTATGTGTAAGTGTATGTGTGTAAGTGTGTGTATGTGTGTGTATGTGTACATGTATGTGTATGTGTGTGTATGTGTACATGTATGTGTATGTGTGTAAGTGTGTGTATGTGTAAGTGTATGTGTATGTGTGTAAGTGTGTGTATGTGTAAGTGTATGTGTATGTGTATGTGTGTAAGTGTGTGTATGTGTAAGTGTATGTGTGTAAGTGTGTGTATGTGTGTGTATGTGTACATGTATGTGTATGTGTGTGTATGTGTACATGTATGTGTATGTGTGTAAGTGTGTGTATGTGTAAGTGTATGTGTATGTGTGTAAGTGTGTGTATGTGTGTGTATGTGTACATGTATGTGTATGTGTGTGTATGTGTACATGTATGTGTATGTGTGTATGTGTGTGTATGTGTACATGTATGTGTATGTGTGTAAGTGTGTGTATGTGTAAGTGTATGTGTATACATGAGTGGTCTGCACAGGTCCGATTAGGTTGGAATGGTGATTTTGTGCTGTGGATTCCTACAGACATCACATAAGAACCTTATCGTATAACTGCAAATCCTTTATACTGTAAATGATACATAAAAACTTCTGATCTTGTATGTGCCACTGAAAGTTGCAGGATTATTTGTAATTTGTTGAATGAAAATGAGATGAAGGTCTGAGTTAAAGAGTTGTCTTTGTCTTTCAGTGATTTGCAAACGGGGACAACACAGAAGGAACAACGGTCATTCTGTGATGTCCAGAGGGCCTTTTATACACAGAAATGCCAATACAGATACAAGTGCATTGGAAGTGACAGTCGTAACTGCACAGAATCTTACACACAAACAAACACACCCACACACACGTTTCTGTACTTACCCCCCACAGGTGAAACTCTCTTTTGAAAATCTTGTCATTTTCAAATTGGATTTGACAGAAGAGCTAAAGAAGAGAAACACTAATTAAAAACATATATTTGCCCAATATCACAATAGTACAGTACTGTTGTCCTCTAACGTCATGTAAATACAGTACAAACATGTAAATACAGTACAAACATGGCTTCTAGAGCAAAAGGAGAAATTCAATTTGTCAACCTGACAAAAGTTTATTTGGTCAAACACATTTCACAGCTCATCCAAGCTGCTTCTTCAGTTCTGGCTAGAGCGTTGGCTAGCTCAACTGTTAAGTCACTTGACTTTCACCCGGGGGACCTGGGTTCAAATCCCCCCAGCAATGAGCAAAAGCCAGTGTGGGTCCTTGGGCAAGACCCTTCACAGCCCACTGCACCCCACTTGGGTCAAATGCAGAAGTGAATTTCTCCTGTGTGAGAGATAAAGTCTAAGAAAAAAAAAAAAGACACTGCTGACTGGCTGCAGGGAGGAGCTAACTACAATGAAATTACTCTGAAACTATTTCAGAGGGATGACTGAGGGATTCTACACACGTGGTATAGGTCCAGTACAAATATGGCGTCTTTAAAGGTCCCATGGCATTAAAATTTTTGAACGTTAATGTGAGCTCCCCTACCCTGTTTAGGGCCCCCCCCCCCCATGGCTAAAAGTTGCGAAATGTGTAAACTGAGCATTTGCAATCCTTTTGTGCGTTTGAAAAAAAGACAGCCCAAACGGACGATTCTGAACAAGGGAACTTTCTGAAGTCACATTCAAGAAAAAAATCTAATGCAGTTCCACCCCCCGTCTGGATGTCTACCCACCGTCTCTGGAACTTATGGCCATAGAGTTTGGACCGCAAACGAGCTATGCAATGTGAGATGCGTTTTTTCTATTTGCCTGGAGGCACGTGAGAGTGTTTCCAGGCTCGGATGTCCTTTATCCGAACCTCCGAACCTCTGAAACAGCAGTGGTTTAATTTTATTTTCTGTGGAAATGTGTTTATTTTTCATTGGAAATCGTCTCATATCTTCCTCAGTGCTTAAACGCGGAAGTGGGGCCAGCGCACCAGCGCACCGCTAAAGAGGAAAGAGCGGAGAGTTTGGCCACGCCCCCACCCGCTGCACTGGCCTATCTCTGTCCTCCTCATTTACATTCAAGCAACAACGCCCAGAATAATATAGTACTATAATATACTCACCACAGTGCTGTTGGCTTCTATGGTGCTAAACTTGGGGTGGGCATTCTTGGCGTAAATCGTCACCACCACAGTGTTTCCGGTCTGGTGCCAGTCGTATCGGCACGCCACCTTCTTCTTATCCTGGAGAGAGGAAAAAGGTCAGGCAGAAAATGTTTTAAAGGGCCCATATTGCATATAATAACATATCTGTTATAATATTGTTTCCTCGTCAAAAAAACATCTGGAGTTTTCTTTTGATTCTCTAATGTGTTTTCTGCCCCCGCACAGCGCCCTCTCCTGGTGTAAAAGTGTACTGTCTCTAATGTGTTTTCTGCCCCCGCACAGCGCCCTCTCCTGGTGTAAAAGTGTACTGTCTCTAACGTGTTTTCTGCCCCGCACAGCGCCCTCTCCTGGTGTATAAATATTTTCTCACCTGTTTCCGGACCCAGCAGTGTTTCCCGGTGGAACATCCTTTCTGATCCAAAAAAGCGTTAAAGTCCAGAGTTCTGATACAGCAGCAGCTCCAGTATTTGTACCTGCAAAAAAGTTATCCACAAGAAATTATAAATACAAATAAATATAAAACAAAAATTTACCCAATCAACTCACAAACTACAGCTACTCTTGCAGCGACTATTACTATCACTACTACAGTACTAATACTATTATTGCAACTGCTGCTACAACTACTGCTATTACTGTGATCACAACTGTGACACCTGCTACTTGTAGTGTCACTTCTACTTACAGTGGTACCTCACCTTACAAAAGACCCAACAAACGAAAATTTCAAGTTACGAAACGCCTTCACGTTAAATTTTGGTCTCTAGATACGAAAGAAAATTCAAGTTACGAAACGCGAAATCTCAAAAATTCAAATAATGCGCGCTCAGCCACACACATTATACGCTTTTCTCAGACTGGATTTAAACTTTTCTCACATTTGTCTCTCGTTTAAACACTCAAACTTTCATAGATTTTCAACAAAATTATTAATAGTGAAGTGTGGGGGGAAGGGCGAGGAGGGAGAAAACTCTGACACGTGTGATAGCGCAGCATGACCCGGCGCGGGGCTGCCAGCAGGTCTAGACCTGGACTAAACCAGGACTGGACCAGGACTAAACCTGGACTAAACCAGGACTAGACCAGGACTAAACCAGGACTAAACCAGGACTAGACCAGGCGGATTAAAGCGCCGCGTGCGGGTCTATTTCCTGGTTTCGTTTCGAGTCACGGCTGAGGTGAGCAGCGAGGGGGACCGCACGCAGTCTGAGCGCATGAACGAACGCATGCAAGAGCCGCGGTGGTCTAGACCTGGTCTAGACCAGGTCTAGGGGTCTAGAGGAGGTCTAGAGGAGGCACGGTTTGAGCACGGGTCTCGTTCATGTGCTCACACTGCGTGCGGTCCCCCTCGCTGCTCGCCTCAGCCGTGACTCGAAAGGAAACCAGGAAATAGACCCGCACGTGGCGCTTTAATCCACCTGGTCTAGTCCTGGTTTAGTCCAGGTTTAGTCCAGGTTTAGACCTTGGTCTAGACCTGGTATAGTCCACGTTTAGTCCTGGGTCTACAGTCTCTACGCAGAACACAATGTTACACTATTAAAAAGTTACACTATAAAAAAAAAACTTGGATCGGGGCCTTGGAACGGATCAGGCTTTTTCCATTGAAATAGCTACTCAACTTACGAAAAATTCACGTTACGAAACCACTTCTAATTTCGTAAGGTGAGGTATCACTGTACTTGATTTAACTTTGATTTCTTTGTAATCTGCAAATAAATATATGAAGTAAACTTTATTCATATTTTAACTTGAGCTCAGCCATATTTTTAATCATCTTATAATTTCCTCTTTTGTCCTTGTTTGCAGAGGAGACCTTGTGTTTGTACTTTGTTTGTTTGTGTTCGTTCATTAGAACGCTGAAGGTTTATGTAAATGAGTCTAATTATGGCACTTTGATGTTTTGTGTCAAGTTGAATCAAAAGAGTTGAACTGGTTCTTACCCTTCGTGGAAAACAGGCCCGCCCGGATGGTATGTGCACGTCTCTTTATCCGTGTCTGTGTTTTCGTAGGCCTAAAATTTAAATAAATAAAAAGTTACACATTGCATCTTTAATGTTGTAAACTGCAGCAAGGAAGCAGCTGAATAACGGAAATAAATTCTGCTTTTCCATTTTCTGGGTCACGGGGGCAGCAGTCCAAGCAGATCTGCTGCCCAGAACACAATGCACCAGGCCCCATGAATCCTCCCGCGGGTGGTGGGTCCACAGGAGGACGGCTCACGTCACAACAGGCCCCAATGTATCTTCTGCCATGGGGGCTACCAGTGTCCACAGACACTGGGGGCGAGGTGGGGTTAAGTGTCTTGCCCAAGGACACAACGGCAGCGCTCATCTGTGGGAGCTGGGATCACACGCGGTCAACCCGTCAAGAGCGGGACTCAAACCGCCAACCCCTGGATCACTAGACAAGCGCTCTACCAACTGAGCTACTGCCGCCCCTTATTATAAATTATTAATAATAATAATAATAATATTAATAATATTCAAGTGGTTATATTTACCAACGATATCTGCAATGCAACTGATTATATATACTGTATATATATATTAGTTACCTGTTAGTCCACTAGATGGTGCTATTGATAAACATTATGAAAGCGTTCCTCCTTTTGATGTGGATTTAAAAATTTTAACTTCGAGATTAGTCAAATTTACTATAAAATCAATTAATTTCCTAAAGTATTTAAGTTTTATCAGAAAAAAAATCTTTGTTTATAGTTGTTACGTATAGAAATCCCAATAGCAGTAAATATTACAGTAATAAGAAAGAAAGAAAGAAAGAAAGAAAGAAAGAAAGCTCTGCCTTTATTAGTCCCACAGTGGGGAAATTCCAGTTCTGCATTTAACCCATCCTGTTATCAGGAGCAGTGAGCAGCACATTACTGCGCCCGGGGACCATCTCCATGATCTTCTTGCTTCGGCTTGGTCAGGACCAAAGCTGGAGGTACCTATGGTGCATGTTTTGGGTTTCCTCCGGGCACCGGAGTGCCCGGAGGAAACCCACCCAGACACGGGGAGAACATGCAAACTCCTCACAGAAAGGCTCGGGTGACCCGGGGATCGAACCCAGACCATGCATGCAAACTCCACACAGAACACACACAGAAAGGCCTGGGCGACCCGGGGATCGAACCCGGAACCTTCTTGCTGTGAAGCATGAGTGCTACCCACTCAGCCACCATGCCGCAAACGTAATCCCTCGTTTCTCGCGGGGGTTATGTTCCAGAAATAACCCGTAATGAGTGAAATCCGCAAAGTAGGACAACTTTATATTTTACAATTATTCTACATGTTTTAAGGCTGTAAATGCCTTAAAACACTGGAATTAACGTTTTCTCACATTTCTCTCTCGTTTAAACGCTCAAACTTTTGTAGATTTTCAACAAAATGTAAAATAGTGAAGCGTGGCCGGACGCGCGAGGGGAGCGGCTCATCCAACGGCACTGCCACGTCCCGGGACACGACGCGCACCAACCCCTTGGAGAAGTGTGCGACACGTGCACCCCTCATCGTGGTCAAATCCATGACAGAGCAGCACGACCGGCGCGAGGCCGCGCGTACACCGGGGCTGCGAGCACGAGATCGAACCGCGGCGCCCGGACCGCGTCCTCTCAGCCTGAGCCACAAACCAGCCACACGAAAAGAGCGACACGTGGTGGTTTAATCCTGGTTTAGTCCTGGTCTAGTCCCGGTTTAGTCCTGGTCCCCCCCGTGTCCCCGCGTCTTATCAATCGGCAAAGGTCTACAGTCTCTTAGCCAATCAGGACGCAGAACACAATGTTACACTAAAAAATAAAAAAAATAAATCCGCGAAACAGTGGTGAACAGTGAACCGCGACAGAGCGAGGGACCGCTGTATCGTTAAATGTACAGTACGTCTTATGAAATACACAATATGATCAAATACTCACTGTTTTACACCCGGCGTTCTTGCAGCGAGTTCCAGGAGTCACTCCTTCACTTTCTGTTCAAGAGAAAAAAATCCAATTATTAAACTTTTTAGTATATTTAGGATGTACTGTGATTTGTGACAGGTTAGACTACTCACTTTTCTAAAACACTGAACAAAGATCATTATATTTAAGATTTTGTTATAAATGTTCAAAATTTCTACCCAGTTTGGGATTTATTTATTTATTTATTTATTTTAGGTTTAAAATTAAAATTACTGAATTGTTGAAAACATTTCCCTTGTGGATCAATAAAGTTTGTTTAAATCTGAGTCTGTTTCCTGATTGGACATTGTGACATGACGGTTGCCTAGCAACCACATATTACATACATGAAGCCGCTCTGTTCGTACCTTTCTGCTCCTGCTCCTGCTTCTTGCTCAGGTCCAGTTTCTGCAGGATTTCCTCCAGAGTCGCAGTGGTTTTATGAGGCAGAATCATCCTGGGCTCATCTGAACTGCAGGAGCACAACACCACCACCAGAGGTCACCACAAACACCACAAACACCACAAACACCACACACACCACACATGCACACCATCCTGACGGGAGGAGTTTTACTCTGCACTTTTCACTGGTTCAACGACACAAATCATCTCGTTTCTGGTCAGATGGTATTAAACCAAAGCTCAGATTAAAGTCTATTTTGAGTGGCAGATGTTCAGACAGAGCAGTGCCTTCAGTTAGCTCACACTCCTGTACCTGGGTCTCTCTCTCTGGAGGGCCTCTGCGCTCTTGGGCCCCTGGTAGATGACCTCTGCTCCGTTGGTCAGTTTGTTGTGTCCTTTGTCGGAGCTCACCTCGGGCTGAAGAGGCTCCTGGGGCTTCTCGTTACTGTGGCGCCCCCTGGTGCAGCCCTGAGGAAACACAGGCGCGTGTACCGCTGCCTTCAGTCACAGGACGCAGTACTTTGTAGTACTATAGTACTTTCATAGTGAAAGTATCTTTGACAGTCATTTGGAGTTGTCATAGTAGCAATACTCAGAAATACTGTAGTAACAGGTATTTCTAGAACAGGAATGTCCAAACTATGGCCCGTGGGCCAAATGTGGCCCTCAGGCTTCCAGGTGAATTGGTCCAAATTACCTTGAGCAGAACTTTTAACTGCAAGTTTTTTGAAAATCTACCTTGATAAGACAATATTTAATATTTATTGTGTGAATAAAGGACTGATATCTCATTCTAACGTGTTAAACATGCAGATATTTCACTTATTGCCTGTCCTGAGCCTCAGTCTGTGGCCCTCGATTGGCCTCTGCTTCTTCTGTGTTTACATATGTGGCCCTTGATGAAAAAAGTTTGGACGCCCCTGATCTATTGGTTTGAGAGTCTTTTTGGTTTAGTACAGACTACTACAACTACTACAACTGCTACTACTACTGCTACTACTACTACTACTACTACTACTACTACTACTACTACTACTACTACTGCTACTACTACTGCTACTACTACTACTACTACTACTACTACTACTACTACTACTGCTACTACTACTGCTACTACTACTACTGCTACTACTACTACTACTACTACTACTACTACTACTACTACTACTACTACAACTACAACTACAACTACCACTACTGCTACTACTACTACAACTACTACAACTACTACTACTACTACTACTACTATTACAACTACTACTACTAGTACCACTACCTCTACCTAATCCCAGGCTGCTTTCGTTCGTTCCGATCTAAACACAGCCTGGCGACTATGGCAAACGAGCTCTCCCGATTCTGGGAGCCAATCAGAGAGCGGGGAGGGGTGGAAAGACGGTGACATGTACTACGTGACAAACGGAAACTTGTAGTTTGAACTGACAACTGACACGATTGGCTATGGACTTACATATACGCCAAATGATAGACATTCGTAACGCCCAATAAACGGCCGTTGGCGATCGTAAACCACACCTCCACTACGAGATATTCAGGAGGTGCTCCCAGACCATATCTCACTGTGATATGGTCTGGTGTAAACCAGGCAAACCTCTACCAGCACTACCACCTTTACTACTACTACTACTACCATACTACTACTACTACTACCGTACTACTACTACTACTACTACTACTACTACTACCATACTACTACTACTACTACCGTACTACTACTACTACTACTACCGTACTACTACTACTACTACTACCGTACTACTACTACTACTACTACTACTACTACTACTACTACTACTACTACTACTACTACTACTACTACTACTACTACTACTACTACTACTAATATAATTATTATTAGTTATATTTGTACTTACTAGGCCTACTACTTTAAATACTACTTAATAATTATACGCCTTACTACTACTACTATTATTACCATAAATAATATAAATACTACTAATAGTACTATAGCCATTTCCCAGTACTACTATTTCTACTACTATTACTGCACAAAGACACAGAGTGAAAAAGAGCTAAAGTCATAATAATATTCATTCTTTTCTTACTTTGATGGAGAGAAAGTCGGAGAAGTCTGTGGTTCTTTTCCTGCAGCAGGACCAGCCCTGGAAACACAAACACAAACATAATGATCCGCCCCGTGTCCTGTTTTATGTCCTAATCTTTATTTATGTCTCGCTCGTGTTTCTCCTTCTCTCTATTCGCTCCCGACAAGAATCTGTGAATTTCAATGAATTTTTTTCTGTCAAATTAATTCAGGACTGAGTCAAAATGAGGCTCCGGATCTGCACTCGGGTCTGTTCGGGGTTTATTATTTCATTTAAAGTCAAATTTAAATGTTTGTACCTTCAGAGCGTCGTGGAAAATGGGAACGCCGGGATGAAATACGCAGGAATCTGAAAAAAAAAAAAAAGAAATACAATAAAGGGTTAAAGGTGCCACTGTGTAACATTTCGAGTGGAGGGTCCGCCACCTGCTTGTTGCCATGGAGATGTTATTGCAGGTTACAGCACTACGCGACATTACAGGTCAGATCTGTGGAGAGTCGCCACTTTTCACAGAAGGAACGACTGTATTTTTGAACAACAGAAACACCCGTAAAGAAGAACGTGTTAATGTCGTACTATGGAACATTCCAGGTAACATCTCCATGGAGACAAGCAGATAACGGACAATTCACCAGGAAAGTTGCGCAGTGGACCTTTAAAGGAACTGTACTGCGTAGATGTAAATGTTGTGTTAATTCTAATAAAACTGATGAATTTGGTAAATGTAAATTTTAGAGAATATTGACGACATTTTTAGAAGATGATGATGAATCTGAACTCTTGTATTTATGGAAATTAGAATGAATGAATTTTGATTGTTTTGAATGTTTAATGAATTGGATAGTGATTATTTTAACAGTGACTGATGAAATGTTGTCGTTAGAGCTGATTTAAAGGGACAGTGTAAGATTTTTTACCCGTTAATTACTGAAATTGAAGATACCCATTCAAAAATACATTGTTTTCCAAGCCTTTTCACTTCCATCATGAAATCAAAGTATTCTTTTGGACTTAGATATAGTCACATAAAAGGGGGATCTTCCCCATGCAGAGGCAGCCATTTTGAATACGAGAGCCGCAGAAGGACATTTTGGTTCGTGGTTTTCACACGAGATAGTACGCGTTTGGATAAACAACGACAAGCATGCTGCCGGATCACACGTCGTAATGGATCTAACACGTGTTTTGGACTAAATTGTTTTACTGGATTTTATTCGCTGGATCCTTACGGACAGATTGAGACCAAGTTTATGGTGAAATACAGAGTTTGACCTGTCCAGAGCCTTCAAAGGTAAGCTAAGTAACAAACCTCGTTTTGTGCTTTTCCGTATAAAAGCCCCATGTGCTCGGGGAGTGATTGTTGTGCCGGGAAATGAATTGCATAGTCAAAAAGAGGAGACTGTAAGGTTTCATTTGATGTGTAGATTGTCATGGTACATGATCGGGAATGTGTGTTTTCATGAGAAAAGAAAAAAAAAAAAACAGTGAACGGGACCGCGTTTTATTTATACAGTAGTTGTCGGCGAGAGCTCACACAGCGCCGGGTGCGCTTCACGGGTGCGTGCAGTTCATGCATGGGTACGCAAGCTGTCCGTTACGGCGCGCCCGGGTGACCCTCGACGTCTGCCGTAGCTAAAACAGGAAGTGCAATAGCACCATCCACCTATGCGCCATGAATCCTACACACTGGGGCTTTATTGTAAATAGTTTTTATTGTATTTTGTACCTGCTCGAGGACGGCAGATGGAAAGGAGTTTGCAGCTAAATCTGGCATTAATTCTCATAGAGATTAAAGTTTTCTGTGCACTGTCCTTGTTTTAGATGAATAAATAATAATAATAATTTAAAATATAGCCCCAAGCGGCGATGACCGGCCCTCGCTTGCTTGTCCTCGCCAATGGGACGCCCGGCAAAAACTTTGGTACACAGAAACACTGTTGCTAGGCGACCAACAGGAAGTCAGCCATATTGGACCGAGCACGTGACCCGGCGCCGAAGGCTTATTTTCCTGTCCTCGTATTTTAACTCCTCGGGTTTTTGACCCAGACTCACCAGAATCATGTTCAGACATTAAAAGTTATTAAAAGCGTTCTAAAAGAGTGAACAGTGTTTCCGTGAAAACGCTTTTGCCGGGCGTCCCATTGGCGAGGACAGATGTTTGGCCTGTTGCCATGGCAATACAGGTATAGCCATAGGCGCAATGTATTTTGATTTTCCAGGGGGCGCTGTTGAGCCATTTTTTAAGATTTTTAAATACAGATTATTTGTAAATTCCTTTTTTGGCGTTCTTGAATTTTGTGCAAAATTTCATGAGTTTTCGTCGGTGGGAAGTACCCGAACCTTGCAAAAAAATATATAATAATAAGAATAAATAATAATAATAATAAAAACCTGAACAATAACCATAGGCCCTACGCTTTAGCGCTCGGGCCTAAAAAGAGAAATGAAGTAAACATGCTCAAATGAAATACAGTGTTTACTGATAACACATGACGCCAAGTTGTTTGTCGCCCAGACCTTTCCGTGTGTGTTCTGTGTGGAGTTTGCATGCATGGTCTGGGTTCGATCCCCGGGTCGCCCGAGCCTTTCTGTGTGGAGTTTGCATGTTTCTCCCCGTGTCTGGGTGGGTTTCCTCCGGGCACTCCGGTTTCCCCCACCAACCCAAAACATGCACCATAGGTACTCCAGCTTAGGTCCTGACCAAACCGAAGCAAGAAGATCATGGAGATGGTCCCCGGGCGCAGTAATGTGCTGCTCACTGCTCCTGATAACAGGATGGGTTAAATGCAGAACTGGAATTTCCCCACTGTGGGACTAATAAAGGCATAGCTTTCTTTCTTTCTTTCTTTTGGTTCTAAAGACGATCATTATCCAATCAGAAAGCAGAATGAGCCTCACAGTTGATTTTTTTTTTACTGTAAGAGCACAGGTGACATACAGTTCCTTTAAAAGTAAAAACTGAAAAGCAACAATTTAAAGACAAAACTGTAAAACTGAAACTATATGACCAAAAGTTGACTTAAACAATCCCAAAACTAAATGAGAGTAAAAGCTAAATACCGGTGCAGCGTAAATGTGTTTGTGAGGCGCCTGTGAGGAGAGTGGGCAGATTCACGGTGAGAACGGCCACGCTTTAAACACGTGTCAAATCCAACGACACTTCAGCTAAAATAAACCCAAACATCCAAAATTATTCGTTGATCAAGTCTGAAATCTGGATTTTTTAAAAAACATGCTGATAAAAGTCTAAGCTACAGGGTCATAGCAAAGTAAGACCCCATAAATGCTACAATAATTCTAAAAAATGATTAGAATTTGAATATATTTTATGGTTTGCGTTCAAATGATCAGTTGTTGCTCTCTGTTCCGTTTGTTCGCACAGAGTTGGGAAAAAGGGCTTTTGTCTTCTCTGCCCCCTCGACATGGAACAAGCTGCAAAAGGACTGGAAATTAACCGAATTTATCTCGTTGAATGACTTTAAATCCAGACTGAGAGCTCTCGAGACAGCCTCCATAAACTGTACCTGTTTTAACTAATTTATATGTAATTTTAACTCATTTATATGTCATTTTAATTGTGTTTTAATTGTCTTTTTGCTGCCTCTAGGTCAGGGCTCCCTTGAAAAAGAGGTTTTTAATCTCTACCAAACTGTTGATCTAAACCAGTGTCTCTCAAACTTTTCACATCTAGTACCACCAAAGAAAACATTTGTCTTTCCAAGAACCACCAGGTCTATAACAGGACTATCCCAGGTCTAATCTAGGGCTAAACCAGGTCTAAAAGTGGACTACGGCATTTCCACTGTCGTTCTAAACCTGAACTGATCCAACTTAGGTCCAAAAAGTGGATAAAAGAACACTAAATGAGGCAAAAAGGTCTTTCCAAGGAGCGCCTGAAGGAGCTCGCGGAGCAGTTTGAGAAACACTGGTTTAGCACATTCTAAAACAAAACTCACATTTAGAAATCACCCAGAGATTTTTATTTTCCACACCAAATGTCAAAAATAAGAGTTTACATAAAAACTGGACTGGACTAAAAATCTGAACTCACCATCTTTGTTCTTGTGTGGGTCAAACTTCTCTCCACAGCCTCGGTTAAAGCAATGCAGAGCCATCTCGGCCTGGACTCTGAGGTAGTATTAGTAGTATTTGCAGTAGTAGTAGAAGTAGTAGAAGTAGTAGTAGTAGCTTCTTCCGCTGCTCTGCTCTTTAAAACGTGTGTGTGGTTCGATCCGAGAAACCTCCAGAAGGATCCAGAGCCTCGGGACACTTTGGGGAGCATGTGGCCAGGCGAGGGTGCACTGAATGGGGGTAAAAATAGCGCGTCCCCCCCCCCTCTCTCTCCCTCTTTCTCCCCTCTCCTCTCCTCCCTCTCTCAGCTGTCAGGACTTATCTTTCACTGAGGCGTCGAGAGACACACAGCACACGTCAGTCATTTTAGGCCATCTCTGACTAAGTAAAAGTAGTAAAATACTGCTTACTTCAGGTATGTGTACTTCCTACTCCACTACATACACAGTATCACGAGGATTTTTATAGTTTAAGATCTGCTGAGAAGGGCGAGGGGTTCTTTTAAACACATTTGCAATTGGAACAAACAAAATCATACAAAAAATAAAAAAAGCTTGAAAAATGTAATTGTTTCTGTTGCAAAAATATTTATTATTATTAAAATCACTACGTTTTGAGCTTCTTTAGATCTCGAAATCAGCACAAAATACTTTGGTAATGTGTTTGCTTAAGCAATTTTTTATTTTTTATTTTTTGCTCCAATATCTGTACTTTTATATAAATAACAAAATTAAGAACTTCATCCATAACTGATGAGTGAAAACTATTAAAATAATTCTTACAGTGCACATGGCAGGTTAGAGAAGTCATTTCACTAAAACAGTTTGCATTGTTATATTTAAGAGTTTGTGGTTGGACGGCGCGGCAGTTGTGACGACAGGACAGGAGCCTCCCCTTTAATGATGCGATCTGCTCTTGTATCTGATATCTGAAAATAACTGGGATTCAGATGACGTTATGACATTCTACAGGTCAGTAATATTTAAAGGAACTGCATGTATGTAATGTGTAGAAAAAAGGTTGGCTGCAGGTGCCGGGGTTTAGGTAGTGACCGTTCATCATCACAAGAACTGACTTCAGTAGTTCAGTTTAAATCTATGTTGAAATGTTTGGAAATTAAATCTATGGTTTGTAATTCCTTTTAAGAATCCATTTTATGATGTGTTCAAATGTCTGTGTGTAAATGTACCTGTGCTGCTCTTGGTCAGGACTCCCTTGAAACAGAGATTAGTCATGTCAATGGGACTTTCTGGTTAAATAAAGGTTAAGTAAAGAGCACAGGATACAAACAGCTCTTTGAAAGGACACATAATGCTAGAATGATGTTTCCTCATCACAAACACACCTGGAGTCGTGTTTGTTTCATTCACACGTTTAACACACAAACCTGCAAACAGAAAACACTTCACACACCTTCACTAGGATCATTTGGATGATTTTCAGGTCTGGAATTGACAGTTTCTGCTGAACTAACGGCAAAAGGCTCTGTTAACCAGGGGTGTGCAAAATAATCATCATGACAATGCATCGTGATACTTTCACAATATACTGCATCGATTCTTGATGCCAAAAATCGATTATTATTAATTAATAATTAATTAATAATTAATTAATTCATTCATTATTAGTTTATTTTTTTTATAAATCCTATGCACTTTTTTCTTTGTGAAAGGGTATTGTTTGTCATGATGGTCGCTACCTCCAAAATGGCAAATGTTTGAACATCATTTTTTTGTTTTAGAAAAAATCCTATGCACTTTTTTGTTATTGGTTTTGTTTTGTTTTTGTTATTCAATAAATTCAGTTATGAATTGAGTTGCTCAGAATTCTGTATCAATTGAAGACACTACCCAGATACACAGACACTGATATTTAAAGGGATATGCCACCCCCAGGTCAAATTTGGGCATCTCCCCACAGTCCAGAGACTAAAATAAGTGATGGAAAGCGTTTTCCTGCTCACCCAGCCATTGTCCAGGTCTGTCAGCACTGACCACCGCGGTATCTGAAGCTCCTCCGCCTTAGACTGGAGTCTAACGTCGCCAGAGAAAGATTTCGGCCAAAAGGAATTCATTTGCTCGATGCTTTTCCCAATTACTTTCTGTGTAGTGCGCATTCATATCGAGTGCAAATAAATGTGCAAATCAACACGGAGAGCTTGACTTGGTCATTTGGGGTGGGACAGGGGAATCCCTGTTACGCACCAGGAAGGGAGTTCCCCTGTTACGCAGCGTACTCTGTGCTTCGGCTGTGTTTTTCCGCACTGAAAAATAGTTCCCACCCAAAATGACCAAGTCAAGCTCTCCGTGTGGATTTGCACATTTATTTGCACTCGATATGAATGCGCACTACACAGAAAGTAATTGGGAAACGCATCGAGCAAATTAATTCCTTTTGGCCGAAATCTTTCTCTGGCGACGTTAGACTCCAGTCTAAGGCGGAGTAGCTGCAGATACCGCGGCGGTCAGTGCTGACAGACCTGGACAATGGCTGCGTCACCAGAAAAACGCTTTCCACCACTTATTTTAGTCTCTGGACTGTGGGGAGATGCCCAAATTTGACCTGGGGGTGGCATATCCCTTTAAGTTATCCTCTTTTTTTTAGTACATTTTCACTGAAGTATGTCGAATATATTGCAATGCATCGCAATAATTCAAGTATCGTGATGCATCGTGATAGTATCGCATCGTGGCATATGAATCGTGATTCAAATTGAATCGTGACTTCTTTGCCAATACCCACCCCTAGTGTTAACTACAGCTTCATGACATCACAAGGTGGAACAGCATTTTGAGCTTATTATACCTGACACGTTTTTAGAACCTTCAATATTTTTTATGAAGATAATTTCACTGATTCATTTCTTCACAGTTCTAAAACAATCCAAACTCCAGAGGATTTAGGAATGGAAAATGACTTTTATTTCTTCCAAAAAAGAGAAAAACAAACCCGGAATAAACAAAGATTTGACTGAAAATACAAAGATTTTGAGTTGAATCGTAACATTTTTCCGTCTCAGAACGCTCCAAATAAATACACACATTTACACAGAGGAGGAGGGGTCAGACATGTCAATCAAAAAACATTTGGCATCGTCGACCAATCACAGTCGCTCCTGACCTTAAAGCCCGCCCCTGAACCCTAGACTACTATACTGCATTGTAAATATGGAAAAATAATGAGTATGATTTGGTTATGATGTTTATCGTATTTACACGAGACTGAAGCAGCGATTGGTTTAAAAGATTAAAAAAAGCGTGCACAGAGACATCGCCATGACGATAAGCAGGCGACAGACCCTCCACCAGAAAAATTCCCTAGTGCACCTTTAAGTAGATTTAAACGCAGGAATATTGAAATTTTATCTTTAAATTTAGTGTAAGAACAATTCAAAATCAAAGGTTTTCATGTAACTTCTGTCGCAGTGGATCAGAAGGCGATTTTCCAAACTAGAACTGATGCAGTCGTCATATCAACCATGCATCAACAGTGTCGAGAGGAAAAGTTCCGTATTTCTCTCATGCTACAAAGGCCCGAAAAAAGCACAGAGGGGACTGGTTTCTTCAGATTCAGTGATTTGAAATGTGGAAATTCAAAGGTGTAATTTTTTTCCAAAAAGAGCTGGAATAATCTCAAGTTAATGTAGAAATGAACTGGTGAGTTTCAATTAGCCGTGTGTGACTTTAAAGGAAAATTAACTTTTTTTTACAATCTGAGCCTTCTTTCGGCAATAAAACAAGTAGTTTTACTCACCCATAGCACTTTGGTGTCACTTGGAGCAGTTTCTTAGAACTTATGTTGTAGCCGTTCTGTTCTACTAATGATCCCGTATCCGTTAGCGTGAGTGCTCGGGGCATTACTTTGCGGTGTCCAAATAACACAAACTTTAGCACTTTTCAAATCACAGAAGATCGCTGTGTCAGCGTAGACTTTTAGTAGATTCCAAAACGGCCTGAAACCCGATATGCAGCTATAGTTTCATTTGATGACGTCATCAGAGAGGACAGTGCGCATGCGTGAACTCAGCTGTTTTGTAAACACCGCTAGTCCGAAAGAAGCTAACACCGCTCTGAACTTTACTTTTCTGTTGCGATATCGGGTTTCAGGCCGTTTTGGAATCCACTAAAAGTCTACGCTGACACAGCGATCTTCTGTGATTTGAAAAGTGTTAAAGTTTGTGTTATTTGGACACCGCAAAGTAATGCCCCGAGCACTCACGCTAACGGATACGGGATCATTAGTAGAACAGAACGGCTCAACATAAGTTCTGCGATACTGCTCCAAATGACACCAAACTGCTATGGGTGAGTAAAACTACTTGTTTTATTGCCGAAAGAAGGCTCAGATTGTAAAAAAACGTTAATTTTCCTTTAAGGTCGTAAAGTGTAACGATGCAATATGTAACTTGGCGTCTCTCTGGAGATCTAATGGTTTTGTCTGTAATTTTCCACATTACGGCATTAAACCTATGTGTCTCCATGGAGACAGACCGCTCAAAGCAAAAACACATGTCGTACGAGGTGTCTTAGCTGTAAAAAAAAACCCCAAAACAAAACGACTGGAATTCAATAAATGTAAAATGGATACGTTTAATGCCATATTGTGGAACATTCCAGGCAATTCAATATAACCATGGAGACGAGCAGGGGGCAGAGCATCCACCTGAAAAGTTACACAGTACACCTTTTATTCATTCATAAATAATTACCAAACAAGGATGATTTGAAACTTGAAATTTCCAGCTCGGAAGAAAATTATTTCAATTTTACATGTAAATTTTTGCATTGAAATTGTAAAATAAATCGGATTATACGGGCCAAAGAAATCAACCAAAAGTGCATAAGGTTCAATCACGAGCATCAACGAGCTACATTCGGCCACTTCAATGTTGCTATAGTTGAAATTAACACTAATGCTAACACGCTAACACGCTAACAGGCTAACAGGTCACCAATCATTTGTTGTATAGAAAAAAATAAAGTTTGCCTCAAAAAACCTGGATATCTGAATGATCTCAACGATTCACAGTTTTAAAGAGATTGAAAGAACACACATGATGCAAATCTGACTTTTTTGTTAAAGGTCCCGTGACATGGTACTTGTTGATGCTTTTATATGGCTCCTTAATGGTTCCCTAATACTGTAAATGAATCCTTCTCCAAAATCAACACTCAGTGCATGAGAAACAGAGATAAGATGAGAAAGAGTCATAAATGTCACTCTGGAACACTCCATTATGGGCGTTGTTGCTTGAATGCAAATGAGGAGGACAGAGATGGCCTATAGTAGAGGGTGGGGGCGTGGCCAAACTCTCCGCTCTCAGCTGTGCCTGTGCCACTTCCGTGTTTTTGCGCGGAGGGAGAGATGAGAAGCGTTCCATTGAAAAATAAACACATTTCCACAGAAAATAAAATTAAACCACTGCTGTTTCAGATATCCACAGGCTCAGATAAAGGACTTCCGAGCCTAGAAACACTCGCAAGTTCCTCCAGGCAAATAAAAAAACCTATTTCGCATTGCGTAGCTCCTCCGCAGTCCAAACTCTCTGGGCGTGATTTACAGAGACGCTGAGTACAGACAGACGGGGGTGGAACTGCATTTGCATTTCTTTTTTCGATCTGACGTCAATAAGGTGCCTTGTTCAAAATCGCCCGTTTGAGCTCTGTTTTTTTCTAACGCAGAAAAGGATCACAAATGCTCAGTTTAGACATTTCGCAACTTTTAACCATGGGGGGGGGGGGGTTCAAAAACCTCAGAAAGTGAAAATTTCATGCCATGGGACCTTTAAAACCTTTTCCCTTGTCAGAAACATATCTGGAGTTGTGTTTTGATTCATTCACGCTTAATCCAAAAATCTTCTGAGCCTCAAAAAAGCCCTGTTCAGAAAAAAACTCCAAACTTCTCGAGTGTTTTTTTTTTTCTTTTATGACCTGGGTCGGTTGATAAAAATAACACTGTGAATAAAGTGCGCAAGTACGACTATTATTATGCACTCTGTCTGTTCAGCTCTTTCACCACTCTCTCTGACAGACTTTGAGATTTTTTTGTGTGTTCACATCATTTTCAAGCCGTTTTTTTTTTTTTTTTTTCAAGAAATGACAATATATTCCCTTCTTTTGTGTTGCCGGGTAACAAACTGGTCAAAAGCAGGGACACCAGGGACATTTCTTGTATAAAACTGGGACAAATCAGTGGTTTTGGATCAATCCACTGGGCTCATGCAAGATAGACACCGTGGAACATTCCAGACAAAGCAGTAACATCTCCATGGAGACGGTTAGAAGGCAGACCCTCTACTCGATGCACGTCAAGTTCGAAAATGTCAAAATATTTATTCCAAAAACACATTTAAAAGATAATTAAAGCCACAGGTTTGCATCATGCGTGTTCTTTAAAATCAACTGACATTGTAAAGTGAAAAAATATACCGAAAATATGTGGTAGGAAAGCTCGCAAACGGCAAAAGACAGAGACGTTAGCCACTAGACACTGGGGACTACAGGAAGAGGAAGTGGACTACGGGACTACGGGGAGCAGAGAGGGACAAAATGGACGGCAGCACTAGCACAAGACGAGCAGAGAGAAGAGAGAGCGTCATTTTTATACATTCTATACAAAGGGTCAAAGCGGCTACGGGAGCAGAGGATCGAACGTGACTTTATGGCCGTTCCAAGGATGTCCAGACAGAATTGAAAAATTAGCACTGTTGCCGTAGTATTTAACAATTCAAAGTATTCGAGCTTTTGGATGGTGAAAAGTCCTCAAAATGGCGCCCGCAAACAGAAAACCAAGCATCAATTTGTCTCATTGTGCAGTGTGTACCTTTTCCGGTGGAGGGTCTGTATGGGCAGAAATATGTGCCACCAGAAACTGAATTTGAATCACATAATTTGAAATTGTATTTTTTAATTTGAAATTTTATTTTTTAATTTGAATCATTGCATTGAAAAATTGAATCTGAATAGTACCATTTGAAATTGAATTTATTAGTTTGTAACAGGAATCTAATAAAAGCTCTCTCGAAATCTTTCTCGAAATTCAAATTCAGTTCTCAAAATTCAAATTCAGTTCACAAAATTCAAATTCAAGTTAAAGCAGCAGACAGAGGAGTCCTGTATATCTGAGCTCGATTGCTCTTCCTTCATCCTTCAGGTACCAGGATGTTTGTCACAGTAAACTTGAATTTGAATTTTGTAAACTGAATTTGAATTTTGAGAACTGAATTTGAATTTCGAGAAAGATTTCGAGAGAGCTTTTGTTAGATTCCTGTTACAAACTAATAAATTCAATTTCAAATGGTACTATTCAGATTCAATTTTTCAATGCAATGATTCAAATTAAAAAAAATACAATTTCAAATTAAAAAATACAATTTCAAATTAAAAAATACAATTTCAAATTATGTGATTCAAATTCAGTTTCTGGTGGCACATATTTCTGCCCATAGGTCTGTTATTGTTGTCTCCATGACGATGTAAGTGCTTTGCTTGGAATGTTTCACAGTATCATATTAAATGTAACCATCTCCATGGAAACGCACAGGACCGAGAGACGGGTCAGATCTGCGCAGAGGATTTCCCGCTGAACGTACAGAAGATGGATACGTTTAACGCCGCACTGTGAAACATTTCATCTCCACGGAGACAAGCAGGTGGCGGACCCTCTACCCGAAAAGTGACACAAAGTATGAAATGAGCACGTTGCATTCTGGGCACTCGTATTAATTAAAAGTTGTTTCTTAGACGGTTAAGTTTCAAGAAATTTGGATTAAACGCTAGACTAATCACAGATACTGTTGTTGTGTCCTTGGGCAAGACACTTTACCCACCACCCGTCCACCCAAAGACCTGTTATTCTTATTATTGTTCTTGGTTTTGCATCATTTTGAACACATCTGTGCAGTAAACAATGGAGGCACGTGCTGGAGGCATCAGCCAGGTTTCAGTTTTAGTTTTGAGTTTTAAGCTCATTATTAAAACTTAAAGTGCATATGATAGATTAGACTCACTAACATCACTATATTTAACATTCAATAATAATAATAATAATAATAATAATAATAATCTTGCCTAGTTTTTTTCTAGTTTTTAAAGTTTGATGAAGTTGATCATTTTACTTCCTGGTTGGTGATGGCAGCTGATGTGGCATGAGGTAATTCCATAACTGTTACCAAGCAACCATAATGTGAACAAGGCCTGAAACTTGTCTAAATTACACAATAGTTATGATTAGACTAATAAAAATACAGTGGAACCTCACCTTACGAAAATTTCAAGTTACGAAACGCCTTCACGTTAAATTTTGGTCTCTAGATACGAAAGAAAATTCAAGTTACGAAATGCGAAATGTCAAAAATTCAAATAATGCGCGCTCAGCCACACACATTATACGCTTTTCTCAGACTGGATTTAAACTTTTCTCACATTTGTCTCTCGTTTAAACACTCAAACTTTCATAGATTTTCAACAAAATTATTAATAGTGAAGTGTGGGGGGAAGGGGGAGGGGGGAGAAGACTGCGCTCTGACACGTGTGATAGCGCAGCATGACCCGTCGCGGGGCTGCCAGCAGGTCTAGACCTGGACTAAACCAGGACTGGACCAGGACTAGACCAGGACTAAACCTGGACTAAACCTGGACTAAACAAGGACTAAACCTGGACTAAACCAGGACTAAACCAGGACTAAACCTGGACTAAACCAGGACTAAACCTGGACTAAACCAGGACTAAATCTGGACTAAACCAGGACTAGGACCAGGACTAAACCTGGACTAAACCAGGACTAAACCTGGACTAGACCTGGTCTAGGACCAGGTCTAGTCCAGGTCTAGACCACCGTGGCTCTTGCATGCATTCGTGGGTCTCGTTCATGCGCTCAGACTGCGTGCGGTCCTCCAGCTGAGGCGAGCAGCGGCTCACCTCAGCTGTGACTCGAAACGAAACCAGGAAATAGACCTTTAATCCACCTGGTTTAGTCCTGGTCTAGTCCAGGTCTAGTCCAGGTTTAGTCCAGGTTTAGTCCTGGTCTAGTCCAGGTCTAGTCCAGGTCTAGTCCAGGTTTAGTCCAGGTCTAGTCCAGGTCTAGACCTGCTGGCAGCCCCGCGCCGGGTCATGCTGCACATGTGTCCGTGCAGTTTTCTCCCCCCTCCCCCTTCCCTCCACACTTCACTATTAATAATTTTGAGTTTGAGTGTTTAAACGAAAGACAAATGTGAGAAAAGTTTAAATCCAGTCTGAGAAACCAATCAGGACGCAGAACACAGTGTTACACTATAAAAAAGTTACACTATAAAAAAAAACTTGGATCGGGGCCTTGGAACGAATCAGGCTTTTTCCATTGAAATAGCTACTCAACTTACGAATTTTTCACGTTACGAAACCACTTCTGGAACGAATTAATTTCGTAAGGTGAGGTACCACCGTATAGGAAAAATGTTTATTTTGTTAAATGAAGGTTTAAATGGTCAGAAAATTGCCTTTCTTCATTTTGGATAGTTTTCTCCGTGTTGGTGACAGAGGAAGAGCGATTGTGTTGTTAGAACCGTGGATCTTTAATAAGAACTCCCTCTCTATCCCTGCGTGAGACGGACTAGTGACTCCAGGTACTGCACAAACCCTTCTCCCAAAGAACACAATGCATTTTTTGTGAAATCAAAGTGCCCGTGTTGAGCTGACGGGGCATCCACAGCTTTTGTAGGGACTCTTCTCTATTTTTACAATGTGAACTTTTTGTTTAGTCCTGGGTTAGACCTGGTTTAGAACTGGTTTAGACCTGGTTTAGTCCTGGATTAGACCTGGTTTAGACAATGTTTGTCAATGAGAACTTCAATGTGGGGCCTTTTTTGAACACCTAAAGTTGGCTTTGTGTCAGAACAGCATGTTTCTGATGTCACATGGTGGGCGGGGCTAGGCCAGTATTCAGGAAGTGATGTGGAAGAAGAAATCATTTTTGGCATTTTGTGCCAGGCCATGCAGGCTCCTGAAAACAACAATGTCATGCTTGGTTCTAGAACTTATTATACTTTCACATTTAGAACTCAGAGCTACTTCCTGTATTTTTGTACGTTACTATCACACCAAACCATGGAAACCTGTCATATGCACTTTAAAACTACTCTATGCAAATCTGGACATCCCCGTTTCATGACAATGACAGTTACAAAAGGTTTGTTAAACATGCCAAAAGGGCGGAGAGTAAACAAAACTATTATTTCATTAATATCGAAAACCCCCAAATTACAAATTTCATATCTATTTTCCAGAAAAGCTACGCGGCAGGAGTCACTCAGTGCAAATCTTTAGCATGTGCAGTTAGCAACAAAACGTGATCATTTTTACAAAACAAAATTAAAAGAAAATTTGTGTCAAGTTCGTTTTGGCACAATTTTTGACACGTGTTTTAGAAAAAGCCCTCAATAACTGAATAACAGACAACCATATAACAAATATTAACATCATGGTGAAAATGGCATAGATCTTTGAGAGGTTTGGATCAAATTTACAACAAAACTGCAAAAGCAACAATCTTAAGTAAGGATGCTTACATTAAGTAGTAGCATTTATCTCATCTGGATTCATATTTTGACAAGTCTAGAAACAAGAATGGCGAGTGATAGTCAAACTCATGATAAAAGACGCCATTGCAATTTTAACTTTGATTTCCAGTAAAGGTGAATAACAGATTCCCTGTGTTGTTTTGGCTGAGGGGCAGTGGGGATTTTACAGACCGGGCGTTTGAATCAAAGACTTGGAAAAGCAGACGGGGGAAGTAAACGCCTGTGATCCAGAATACACACTTCTTCAATGCTGCATGAAGATGCGTGTTTGATTGACAGGAGGATTAGCCAATCAGGGACACACATCTGTGAAAGAAAATATCAAAGGGGACAGAAAAACATGGTGGATTTCTGTATAATCAATAAACGCAGTACTAAACTCTGTTAATCTGAGGTGAGATAAAATTGATTTTACTTGTAAATCATGGGTGACCAATGAGCTCCTTCGTTTCAAGAGTGTCTCAAATCTGATTGGACGATCATTTTTCACTATTCTTGAGATGCAAAAGAGGGAGTGAGGACCAGACTGATATCTGCATAGAAAATACAGAAAGATGTCAGTCTGAATTTAACAAGGAAAGTTAAAAAGTACACGGTAAAACTACTGTACTGCAACTTTTTACTTCTATATGTTTGAGAGCAGGAATCTATGGAAGCCCATTCCCGCCAGTTAAAAAAAAAAAGTTGGTTACACTTAGTCATAATTATGAGATAAAAAAGTCAAAATTATGAGATAAAAAGTCAAAATTATGAGATAAAAAAGTCAAAATTATGAGATAAAAAAGTCAAAATTATGAGATAAAAAGTCGAAATTATGAGATAAAGTTGAAATTGTGAGATAAAAAGTTGAAATTGTGAGATAAAAAGTCGAAATTATGAGATAAAGTCAAAATTATGAGATAAAAAGTCAAAATTATGAGATAAAAAGTCAAAATTATGAGATAAAAAGTTGAAATTTTGAGATAAAAAGTCGAAATGATAAAAAGTCAAAATTATGAGATAAAAAGTCAAAATTATGAGATAAAAAGTCGAAATTATGAGATAAAAAGTCAAAATTATGAGAATAAAAAGTCAAAATTATGAGATAAAAAGTTGAAATTTTGAGATAAAAAGTTGAAATTATGAGATAAAAAGTCAAAATTATAAAAAGTCAAAATTTTGTTTTGAGTTTCTTATCTCATAATTTTGACTTTTTATCTCAAAATTTCAACTTTTTATCTCATAATTTTGTCTTTTTTTTTTTTACTGGTGGAAACGGGCTTCCGTAGGAATCTGTACTTTCTGCAAAATTCAATTTTTTTAAAGGACTGAAAAGTAAAAAGTACTTTTCGTATGATTTGAGTTTGGGTTTTAAGTTTTTCACTTAAGGGTTAAGATCAGATAGACTGCATAAAGACTGTGACGTCACCCACAGAGTTTCGCTCCAGTCAAATGAAGCTCACCAAAGCTAGCAGTTATAGGAGCGAATTTGAGGCAGAGTTCCATATTTGTAATTCCGACCACGAGTATCATAGCAACCAACCAAATCAAGAGCGAGGTGGATAAACGTAACACCTCTCCCTGCTAAATCAGCATCGTGGGCACTTAGCAATTCCTTCGCAAATGAAATAATGATGTTGAACAAAACGAGAAAAGAAAAAAAAACACTGTATAATGTAATCCATGATTGGCAGTTGGCATCTTTCTTGTAATTATGTGCGTTAGCTTGAGTCTGATTTGAATGCTCGGTCTGTAAAACACCACCTTTACTCAGATGATGCAGTTATGTTCTGCTTTTCACACCCTCATGACAAAAAAGCTCTTCTGATTTGTGAGTTTTATGAATTTCAGTGTCACCAAGGCTAAAACAAAAAAACCTCCACTTAGCAGCAACGGAGGCCACACTTTCAGTAACTCACTTCCTTTTTGGGGAATAAAAATATGCAAATCTATAGTTACAAAAAGAACAATTTGGACAACATTAGCTCGTGTGTTGTCAAAATTTCAGGGTTAAAAACATCGCTTTAAAACCACTTCGATCACCAAAATATATTGGAGAAGGCCTTGACTGAACAGAGGAGGAGTAAATGAAAAGATAATTGGCGAAAAGGTTGGTTGAATTGGATGTGAACGAGGGAGGAGGGAGAGAGAGGTGTTCTGAAACAACTAGAGGTGTAACGAACAAACCTGCGTCCTGTACTGAGCGTGCCCAGACCTGATGGTGGCTACGGGAAGCCACACAGGACAAATAGCACCAGTGTGAAATAAGAAGTTGCTTTTAACATTGTAAAGTCCCTATACAGTGGAACCTCACCTTACGAAAGACCCAACAAACGAAAATTTCAAGTTACGAAACGCCTTCGTCTCTAGATACGAAAGAAAATTCAAGTTACGAAACGCGAAATGTCAAAAATTCAAATAATGCGCGCTCAGCCACACACATTATACGCTTTTCTCAGACTGGATTTAAACTTTTCTCACATTTGTCTCTCGTTTAAACACTCAAACTTTCATAGATTTTCAACAAAATTATTTATAGTGAAGTGTGGGGGGAAGGGGGAGGGGGGAGAAAACTGCACGCGGACACGTGTGATAGCGCAGCATGACCCGGCGCGGGGCTGACAGCAGGTCTAGACCTGGACTAAACCAGGACTGGACCAGGACTAAACCTGGACTAAACCTGGACTAAACCTGGACTAAACCTGGACTAAACCTGGACTAAACCTGGACTAAACCTGGACTAGACCAGGACTAAACCAGGACTGGACCAGGTGGATTAAAGCGCCGCGCGCGGGTCTATTTCCTGGTTTTGTTTCGAGTCACGGCTGAGGCGAGCAGCGAGGGGGACCGCACGCAGTCTGAGCGCATGAACGAACGCATGCAAGAGCCGCGGTGGTCTAGACCAGGTCTAGAGGAGGTCTAGAGGAGGTCTAGAGGAGGCATGGTTTGAGCACGGGTCTCGTTCATGCTCTCAGACTGCGTGCGGTCACCCGCATAAATAGACCCGCACGCAGCGCTTTAATCCACCTGGTCTAGTCCTGGTCTAGTCCTGGTTTAGTCCTGGTTTAGTCCTGGTTTAGTCCAGGTTTAGTCCAGGTTTAGTCCAGGTTTAGTCCAGGTTTAGACCTTGGTCTAGACCTGGTATAGTCCACGTTTAGTCCTGGGTCTACAGTCTCTACGCAGAACACAAAGTTACACTATTAAAAAAAGTTACACTATTAAAAAAAAACTTGGATCGGGGCCTTGGAACGAATCAGGCTTTTTCCATTGAAATAGCTACTCAACTTACGAAAAATTCACGTTACGAAACCACTTCTGGAACAAATTAATTTCGTAAGGTGAGGTACCACTGTAGTTTAAACTGCGCTGGAGTCAGAAATCTATTGGAATTTGCCGTTTAGATCAATATTAGTTTTCCTATTTCCTCCATTTTAATGACATTTACTCAAGAAACTTTTTCATAAAATTGTACATCTCAGAGTAGTTTTCAAACTCAATACTTTTACTTCTACTTGAGTAATATATTGTTGAAAATACCAGATTTTATTTCATGTTTTATCCTTCACGTTATAACTCAAATCTTGCTCTTACTTGAGTAGTACTTGTTAAATCACTACTGTGTACTTCTACTTGAGTGATGGTCATAGGTAGTACAATGATAAGCTTCCCTATCACCTCTCATATTGTAAAAAAAAACTATACAGAATCAAATTGTTTCAGAAGACCAGTAATATCAGCCAATAGAAACCCTCTCCTCCTCCTCTTCATCGCATCCCATCATGCATCAGTCCTCAGACACTTCCTGGGGCCTGATTGTGTTGTCTCCATCTGTCCGTTCCCCCTTTCTCCCTCTTTCTTTCTTTCTTTCTTCCTTTCTTTCGTTGTTTGTTCGTTGCTTTTGGTGCTCGGCTCTCCTCCTCCATGTTTGGATTTTACATAAACTGCATCTAAAGTGAGACAGAAGAAACAGCATCAGTTAGTGTGGGATTTCAACATCTGCTCAGAAAAATCAACTCTGCTCAAAGAAAATTAGATTTCTGGCACAGTTTGACTGGTTTAGACCTGGTTTAGACCTGGTTTAGATCTGGTTTAGACCTGGTTTAGACCTGGTTTAGACCTGGTTTAGACCTGGTTTAGACCTGGTTTAGTCCTGGGTTAGACCTGGTTTAGACCTGGTTTAGTCCTGGGTTAGACCTGGTTTAGACCTGGTTTAGTCCTGGGTTAGACCTGGTTTAGACCTGGTTTAGTCCTGGGTTAGACCTGGTTTAGTCCTGGGTTAGACCTGGTTTAGACCTGGTTTAGACCTGGTTCAGAACAGATGATATTTTCATACACTGCACATCAAGACTTCTGTCAATGTTAAAAAATATTAGTGCTGTCGGGCGATTAAAAAAATTTATGTAATTAATTACAGGATTTGTAATTAATTAATCTAATTAATCACATTTTTTAAATAAATGTTTTAGGTGGTTTATTGTGCTCTCCCACAGTGCAAAAAAGGTGTCAAACGTGTGATTTAGACCTGGTACAGTAGACCTGGTTTAGACTTCCCCTTTAAGTCCTGTTTCAGTCCTGGGTTAGACCTCTTTCTCTCCGTGCATGTTCAGTGTAACCCAGACAAGAACTGGTTTAGAGCACCTGTATACCCCCATTCCACCTATTCCACTATTACATGATGAATATTTTCAAAAGGTGAGCACGTACAGTAGCTTTCTGTCAATGTCAATAAATAATATTAGTGCTGTCAGGCGATATACAGAGAACACAAATAACTGCCCGTGATTAAATGACTCATGGCTCACATCACCCAAACATGAAACGCAAAGCTGTAAACTCCCGGTGGATAAATCTCGGACCACAGGCCACGGGAGGAGGGAGGAGGCAGTGCGGGAGTGAGTAATGATCGGGTTTAGCGTGATTCGGATGGGCAAAACTGACTAAGTCAAAACTTCTAAGTGTGCATCCTTAGTTGCGGCAGAACACGCTGGAGAGGTTATGAGAATTAGTTGATGAATAAAAAGGGTTTGGCGCGTGGAGCCTAACAGATACAGAAACGTGCTCTCCCCTATTAGAAGTGCAAAACTCGCCGTTCGAAGGCCCTGCACGCCAAATTTAAAATGCGCACACATTGAATTGCCGCTCATAATTAATTGCGTTAATTTTTATAACGCATTAATTAGCAGTGTAATTAATTAATCTAATTAACACGTTAAACTAACAGCCCTAAAAATACTGTATATATACTTTTATTCTCACAGGTAAAGGAGCCTCAGAACTGTTACTGACTACATTTTCCACCTCCACGTTTTTAAAATTTGCAGCCTAGTCTTTTAATCTTATAACTGAATCCTCCGATGAACCCCCCCCCCCCACCTTCTTTTTAAAAATAAACATGTCTTAAAGTCTCTTTTATTATTTCCAATTTTTAAGTATTTGTATAATGTATGTGACTCAGTAAGCGCAGTTTCTTTACTCCAGTGACCATTTTTATTACTATTACAAAATACCTCAAATTCAAAAATCAACTCCAAACAACTCTTTCCTAGTCTAAACAGAATCATATACCCAGATCCCCCCTCCCCCTGTTATCCCGTGTTATGTGGGCGTGTACCTGCGCTCCAGGGAGGGGGGCGAAGGGGTTGGTGGGTCTGAGCACAGGCTGGTTGTACATCATGGGCTGAGGCGCCATGACAGGGACCCCCCCCATCTGACCCATCGGAGGAGGGACCTGAGAAACAGACATAAACGTCATTAAAGATGCATTGTGTAACTTTTCAGGAGAGTCCACAATCTTTTCGTCTCTATGGAAATGCTAATGCTTTAGTTTGAATTGTCCACAGTGCCGTATTATTCATCTACAGGTGTTATTATGGCTCTAAAATATCTATCTCTAAGTGGGGTCTCCTCTCCATAAATCTAATCTGTAATTGGTTTGTTTCTAAGTCTCCATGGAGATTCATATATTTATGGCCATACTGTAGAACATTCTAGGCATATCTCTATGGCAACAAGCAGGAGATGGACCAGTGCATCTTTAAGTCTTAATAGTCTCCACCCCGCTTTATACATTTTGTGGTGATTATTATTTAGTAAGGCAAAAAAAAGGCATACTATGTGTTCCATAAAGGTGCATTGTGTAACTTTTCTGGTGGAGGGTCCATCACATGTTTTTCTCCATGAAGATGTTATTGTTTGGTATGGTACATCACAGTGTGGTATTAAACCTTTCTATCCAAACCAGAACAGATTTCAGGTCAGATCTGTGGAGAGGCGGTGAGTCAGAATGCCCGTTTTTCTATTTATTTTGAAACTAGAGCTGTTTAATTTCATTCCAACATTCCAGACAGAGCAATGACGTATCCATAGAAACAAGCAGGTGATGGAACCCCAACTGGAAAGTGACATCGTGGACATTTAAGCTCACCATTCCATAGACAGGCACTTGAGGTGTGGCCATGGGGAACGCCACAGCAGCCGGACTCTGAAGAAACAAAACACAAGAGTCAGGAAATGCAGATTAAATGGACATAAGATAAGATAAGATAAGATAAGCCTTTATTGATCTCACACAGGAGAAATTTACTCGCCACAGTAGCTCCAGGACATTTGGACAAGAGGGAAAAAGTGCATGCAGGCAGGGAGGGGATAAAGTAAGTAATAAAGAATACAAATAGTAATACGTAATAATAATAATAATAATGGAAAATAGTAATAATGATAATAGTAACAACAAGCATCATCATGAAAAGGAGGATATTGCACGTCTGGCCTATATGTTAGAATTATTATAATTATTATAGAATAATTATTATATTATAGTTATTATAGAATAATTATACAGAATTATACATGCAGCTCATCATAGTGTAATAACGACAATCTGATTTAGACCTTGTTTAGACCTGGTTTAGTCTTGGTTTAGACCTAGTTTGGACCTGGTTTAGTCTTGGTTTAGACCTAGTTTAGACCTGGTTTAGTCTTGGTTTAGAGCTGGATTAGACCTGGTTTAGCTCAGGATTAGACCTGGTTTAGATCAGGATTAGACCTGGTTTAAATCTGGTTTATAGCCAGTTTAGAGCTGGATTAGACCTGGTTTAGTCTTAGTTTAGACCTTAGTCTTGGTAAAGAGCTGGTTTAGTGCTGGATTAGACCTGGTTTAAATTTGGTTTAGTCTTGGTTAGTCCTAGTTTAGACCTTGTTTAGTCTCGGTTTAGACCTCTTTGGTCTTGGTTTAGACCTGGTTTAGTCCTAGTTTAGTCTTGGTTTAGAGCTGGATTAGACCTGGTTTAGTCTTGGTTTAGATCTGGTTTAGTCTCAGTTTAGACCTCTTTGGTCTTGGTTTAGACCTGGTTTAGTCCTAGTTTAGTCTTGGTTTAGAGCTGGATTAGACCTGGTTTAGTCTTGATTTAGTCCTAGTTTAGATCTGGTTTAGTCCTAGTTTAGTCTTGGTTTAGACCTGGTTTAGTCCTAGTTTAGACCTGGTTTAGACCTCTTTGGTCTTGGTTTAGACCTGGTTTAGTCCTAGTTTAGTCTTGGTTTAGACCTGGTTTAGTCCTAGTTTAGTCTTGGTTTAGATTTGGTTTAGTCCTAGTTTAGTCTTGGTTTAGATTTGGTTTAGTCCTAGTTTAGACCTCTTTGGTCTTGGTTTAGACCTGGTTTAGTCCTAGTTTAGTCTTGGTTTAGTCTTGGTTTAGTCCTAGTTTAGATGTGGTTCAGAACAGACTGATACTCCTCCATCTCTGGATTTGTGAAAAGTCGTGCTTGTGTAAACAGTGTGTTAGAGTGTTGATGGAGTGCATGTATGCTAGCAGCCAAACAGCGCAGCATGTATCAGAGGTACTTAACAGTCTCCCACTGGGACCATCATTAGCCTGGGCTTTTAAAAGAAGAGAGACAAGCCTGTGTGCTCCATCCACTTCACCTACACAGGCAATTTGTTTAGCTCCATGTAGCCTGGCAAACCAGACAGATGGATACAAAATGATCACTACACCCTCTGTTACATCTCAGACCAGAACCATAAATCGTGCAATCAGGTCTATTTCAGTTTATTTAAGTGCACAGAAAGAAGAACAGTTCAGGTATCGGTATTGAAAAGCAGGTATTGTTTCAGGTCCTATATTACACAAAAGTGACTCTTGTGAGCTCCAAGCCAAGTCATAATGTTACCTCCTCAAAAACATCCCTGGAGTGGTGTTTTGTTTCATTCACACATGTAGAAAATATATGTATATGGGCCCTTTCAAAATTGTATTTTCAGACTTACTAAACAAGGATTCATCAAACACGTGTGAGAGAATAAAGCAAAAATACAGCTCCAGGTACAATTTTGATGAGGGAACAATGTTATAAAGTGGTTAAAATCGTCAAGGAGTCGACATAATTGGTGTTCAAGCCTGATTTCAAACCATGAGTCAGGACCTGGGATAGTGCCATGCAGGTGGTTTCCCATGATCCTTAGTAACAGTACGCTTGATAGAGGTGACCCTGTCTGTACCTTGTGTATTAGCAGATACCATAGAGCAGGGGTGTCAAACTCAGTTTGGTCCGGGGGCCGTATCCAACCTACTTTGATCCCAAAGGGGCCGGATCAGAAAACTCATGGTATATGTACCCCAAAAACAGCAATAAGTCCAAATATTTGTCCAGAGAAATGCAAATCTATGACAGACTGTTTCTTCAGTCACAGCAATAATTTGTTTATCTTCTGTCTTCTCAAATCTCTGTTCAAGTTCTTGTATTGTGTCTCGTAGTGGCATTTAAGATCATATTCCTTGAGCACCGCCACTTGTTACAAACACACCGAGCGTACAGGTTTCCCATTCACCCTCATGAACAAATAGGAATTAATCAATTTTTGTTGGAAAATCCTGCACTCGGCGTCCACTTTTCTCATTTTTGACATTTTGCTGATGAGGGTGTCACGGTCAACAGTCAAAACGATGGTCCTGGGAGGGGCCACGTACAGAGGCGCTGGAGACGCTGCTGTGCTAAACTGCGCAGAAAAGCGGCAGAAAATTACCAATATTTTAATAGAAAATTAAAATATAATTAGAATATTTTAATGTCCCCAGAGCTAGTCTCCATGTCCGGAGATCTAGTCGCCGAGGCCCCTGCCTTCGGCTGCCGCCCAGATCTCTCTGCACCGGCCCCTTATGGATCCTCCTGCGGGTGGTGAGTCCACGGGAGGACTCCTGAGGGTCGTCTCCCTCAGGAGGTGTTCTGGGCATGTCCCACCGGGAGGAGGCCCCGGGGAAGACCCAGGACACGCTGGAGGGTCTATGTCTCCCGGCTGGCCTGGAAACGCCTTGGGGTCCCCCCGGAGGAGCTGGAGGAAGTGTCCGGGGTGAAGGAGGTCTGGGAGTCCCTGCTTAGACTGTTGCCCCCGGGACCCGGCCCCGGATAAGCGGAAGAAAATGGATGGATGGAATATTTTAATAGAAAATCAGCCGAGGGCCAGATTAAAGGTCTTGGAGGGCCGGATTTGGCCCCTGGGCCGCATGTTTGACACCTCTGCCATAGACTGTATTAATAGACATAGTTGCGAGCTGCCAAGTTCCAAATAGAAAGTGAGCATGGGTGTGTTTTCGACTCCATCAACTCAGGCTTTCTACTGAAAAACGGTCACTCCTCTAACTGCTGCTGTCAGACTCCTCGTTTCAGTCTTCATTTTAACCTGCTCTACATGATCCTGTGTTTTAATTGAGCTAATTTGACCATAAATCAAGGTATAAACATTAATAACAGATTAAAGAGGAATTTACCATGACAAGCATAAATCAGGTGCAGGCCCTTTAAGCACATGTCCCCCTCTTCCTCCCTCCTCCTCCTCTCTCCCCGCTGCTGTCTGCTGATTGATGCTTTGTCGCCATAGAACCATCTTTCAAACTGAACTTTTAACATTCCCTTTGCAGTCTCCTTCAAAGAGCCACTTTCACTGTGAAAAAAATCCACAGCTTGAAGTGACTTCTATTCGGAATCTTCAATCTTCTTTTGAGGAGTTTGACTAATATTGATTTTTGTTTTGTTTTTAATTTTTCACACCAAACAATAAGAAAAATATACTTTCCAAGAGTCACTGGATTGAGGTCTAAAATGAATACTTTGCAGCTGATGTAGTCAATATTCCCTGAGCTGTTGACACTGCTCCGTCTGAAGCTCTTTAGACTTTCATTTTTTTAACACAATCTGACCAGAAAGAGATGATTTAGTTGAAGCCACAACAGGTGAGATGATTTGTGCTGTTGGACAAGTCTCTCATGTATTAAACTACAGTCATTAGCCAGTTTTTCAGTTAGTCACTCTCTCCTTTTTTGTTGAAAATCAAACTCCTAAACATGACCATGAACACTCACATTGATCACGGACTCCTGAAAATGTGCTGTTTAAATCAATTTTGTATTCTTTCTTTCTCTTCTTTCTTAAAGGGACAGTGTGTAATATTTTTACCCGTTAATTACCGAAATTGAAGATACCCATTCAAAAATACATTGTTTTCCAAGCCTTTTCACTTCCATCATGAAATCAAAGTATTCTGTTGGACTTAGATATAGTCACATAAAAGGGGGATCTTCCCCATGCAGAGGCAGCCATTTTGAATACGAGAGCCGCAGAAGGACATTTGGGCTCCGCCTTCGCCTTCGGCAAGGCTCGTGGTTTTGGGTAAACAACACAAGCATGCTGCTGGATCAGACGTCGTAATGGATCTAACACGTGTTTTGGACTAAATTGTTTTACTGGATTTTATTCGCTGGATCCTTACGGACAGATTGAGACCAAGTTTATGGTGAAATACAGAGTTTGACCTGTCCAGAGCCTTCAAAGGTAAGCAAAGTAACAAACCTTGTTTTGTGCTTTTCCGTATAAAAGCCCCATGTGCTCGGGGAGTGATTGTTGTGCAGGGAAATGAATTGCATAGTCAAAAAGAGGAGACTGTAAGGTTTCATTTGATGTGTAGAGTGTCATGGTACATGATCGGGAATGTGTGTTTTCATGAGAAAAGAAAAAAAAAAACTGTGAATGGGACCGTGTTTTATTTATAGAGTAGTTGTCGGCGAGGGCTCGCACAGCGCCGGGTGCGCTTCACGCGTTTGTGCGCGGGTACGCGAGCTGTCCGCGTTACGGCGCGTCCGGGTGACCCTCGAGGTCTGCCGTAGCTAAAACAGGAAGTGCAATAGCACCATCCACCTATGCGCCACCAATCCTACACACTGGACCTTTAAAACCTTTTTGACAGTGTTTACTAATGTGTGCATAGTATCTCCATGGTTACTTCTGAACATTCCACCATACATGGAATGGTACATGTAAAACACCCCCTGTGTATCAACAGGACTAAGGTACAGGTGTCAGATGTGGAAGGCTTGTACGAGTGTTCATGAGCATTCCCGAGGAGCACATAAACGCAGCATGTGTCTATGGCAGAATGTCCAGTAGTTTCCATGGTGACACAATGCACATAATGTGTGCAATCACAGCCTGATCAGGTTTCAGACTGAAACTCAAGAAAAACAACAACATATTTTCATGAGCCTGTGATCAATATGAACATTCACAGTCCTGTTTAGGAGTTTGAAGTGACAAACTAAAAAACTGTTGGTTATGTTAGCTGGTTGGTTATGGTTATGTTAAAAACTGTTGCTACTGTACCTTGTGACTGTAATGTAATTTGAAAATCAGCTCACTTTTTGTAGTTCCAACTAGGTCAGTTGCTTCTGGTCAGAGTGTGTTAAAACAAAGCTCAGATTAAAGTCCAACTTGAGTAACTGAGCCCCAGACAGAGCAGTGCCTACAGTTAGATGCATGAATATTATTTTAAAAGGCTGTGTCCTTTTCTTGAACAAAACATGTACCTTTGTATTCAGTGAGTGCAACGCAAATGAGTGAAAGACACGTTCAAGTTAATGTGGTAAGTACTTACATAACTAGTATAGAACATTCCATTCTGCAGCGGAGGAGACAAAAAGATAGAGATAAAGAAGAGAAAAAAAGATTGAGAGAGATATAGACAGAAGAAAGGATGACAAGGTTAAGACAAACATGTTAGGGCAAAAACAAGAGTTAGAGCAGCCACAGGACCAGAGGTGTAGAGTCACTTACATTTGCTTTTGAAAGAAATTGTACTTTTCAGAGTACTTTTCTAGAAGCATACTTTTACTCCTACTCAAGTAATATATATATATATATATATATATATATATATATATATATATATATTTGAAGTAACAGTACTCAATAGTTGTGGCCAAGTCTACAAGTGACAAAAGTTTTATGTGACAATATGAAATGATTTAAACATTTGTTTCTTGCTCCGCTTCTTCAGATATGATTTAGTTTGTCTAATTTTTGTGTCTGTCCTTTATAATACCAGATTTTGTGCATTATTTAAGAGTTTGTCCTTCAAATTATACACTGGTCCCTCGCTCTGTCGCGGTTCACTGTTCGCAGCCTCGCTGTTTCGCGGATTTTTTTAAATTTTTAATAGTGTAACTTTTTTTTATAGTGTAACAATGTGTTCTGCGTCCTGATTGGCTAAGAGACTGTAGCCCTTTGCCGATTGATAGATGGGGGACGCGGGGGGACCGGGACTAGACCAGGACTAAACCTGGACTGGTCCTGGACTAAACCAGGACTGGACCAGGTCTAGACCTGGACTAAACCGGGACTAGACTAGGTCTAAACCAGGATTAAATCACCCCGTGCGTCTCTTTGCTGGTTTCGTGCGGCTCTTGCGTTTATTTGTGCGTGTTCGGTTTGTGGCTCGGGCTGCGAGGACGCGGTCCTGAGGAGGAGGCATGGTCCGGGCGCCGCGGTTCGATCTCGTGCTCGCAGCCCCGGTGTACTCCCGGCCTTGCGCCGGTCGTGCTGCTCTGTCACGGATTTGACCACGCGCACTTCTCCAAGGGGTTGGTGCGCGTCGCGTCCCGGGACGTGGCAGTGCCGTTGGATGAGCCGCTCCCCTCATGCGTCCGGCGGGGCTCCCGGCGGAGCCTCCACGCTTCACTATTAATACATTTTGTTGAAAATCTACAAAAGTTTGAGCGTTTAAACGAGAGAGAAATGTGACGAAACCTTAATTCCAGTGTTTTAAAGATCCCATGACATGGTACTTCTTGATGCTTTTATATGGCTCCTTAATGGTTCCCTAATACTGTAAATGAATCCTTCTTCAAAATCAACACTCGGTGCATGAGAAACAGAGATAAGATGAGAAAGAGTAATTTTTTTCTCTCTGAACAGTCCATAATGGGCGTTGTTGCTTGAATGCAAATGAGGAGAAAAGAGCTGGCCTATAGTAGAGGGTGGGGGCATGGCCAAACTCTCCGCTCTCGGCTCTGAGCCCTCAGCTGATCCATTTCCTTGTTTTTGCACGGGGGGAGAGATTTGAAGCGTTCCATTGAACACATGGAACGCTTCAAATCACACATTTCCACAGAAAATAAAATTAAACCACTGCTGTTCAAAGGTCCAGAGGCTCAGATAAAGGACTTCCGAGCCTAGAAACACTCGGACGTGCCTCCAGGCAAATAAAAAAACGCATTTCACATTGCCTAGCGCATTCGCGGTCCAAACTCTCTGGGCGTGATTTACAGAGACGCTGAGTACAGACAGACGGGGGTGGAACTGCATTTGCATTTCTTTTTTCGATCTGACGTCAATAAGTTTCCTTGTTCAAAATCGCCCGTTTGAGCTCTGATTTTTTGTAACGCAGAAAAGGATCGCAAATGCTCAGTTTAGACATTTCGCAACTTTTAACCATTCAAAAACCTCAGAAAGTGAAAATTTCATGCCATGGGACCTTTAAGGCGTTTATAGCCTTAAAACATGTATAATATTTGTAAAATATAAAGTTGTCCTACTTCGCGGATTTCACTCATTCCGGGTTATTTCTGGAACATAACCCCCGTGATAAACGAGGGACCACTGTACATCAGATATTACTAGTTAAAGGCCCCATATTACAATATTTTCTGATCTATGTTCTAATGTTGTTTCCTCATCACAAACACACCTGGAGTTGAGTTTTGTTTCAAGTTCTTCTCTCAAACTGAAAACACTTTGTTCCACCTTGTGATGTCATGTGGTAGTAGAGGAAGGGCTCCATTGTGTTTTTAAACTCCATACACCTTCACTAGAATCATTTGGAATATTTCAGCCAACTGCCAATCTCCACTGAACAAAAGGTAAAAGGAGCTGAAAACGACCGCTTCATGACATCACAAGGTGGAACAGAGAAGTTTGAGCTTTTGAGATGTAGACAGACTAATAATAAAGTTACTTAAACATGTGTGAATGAAACAAAACACAACCTGAGGTATATGTTTAATGAGGAAACAACATTCTAACATGGCTTAAATATAAGACCTTTACGTTACTCTTACTAAAGTATTTTCTTGGACCACTACTTTGTACTTCCACTTGAGCAACAGTATTTTGAAGTAACGGTACTCTTACTTCAGTACAATTTCTGGATAATCAGCCGCCTCAGCCCAGGACACAGGAAGAGAAAGGGATGACGGTGCAAAATGGACAGATTAGAACAAAACGATGATAAATGAAGAAGGAAGGAAGAGAGGGATAAAAATCGGAGGTGGAGGAAATAAGAAAGTGCAGGGTTAGTGACAGTTTGGCTTCGTAAGCTCAAACTCAAGAGTCCAGAGATCAGGAGCTGACCAGACCTGCCAAATACGATCAACATGCACACGGAAAACTGCTGCACTATGGGAAAAATCCATAATAAACACACATGTACTGTACTAGGCCCGTCATAATAACTCACTCTGAAGTTAAAGGGCACATAACTGGTTTGAATGTTTTTCTAATTATGACTCGGTTTGGATTGTATCTGTGTAAATATTTATCATTGTTTTACATCGGTAGGCTTAGTTCTGGTTTAGACCTACTTTAGTCTTGGTTTAGTCCTGGTATATTCACCGCTTTATTCCCTGGTTTAGGTTTTGTCCCGGTTCAGTCCTGGTTTAGTCCTGGTTCAGTCCTGGTTTAGTCCTGGCTAAATCCTGGTTCAGGCCTGGTTAACACCTGGTTCAGTTCTGGTTTAGTCACAGACCTGGTTAAGACTTGGTTCAGTCGTGGTGTAACTTGGACTTAGACAAACTTAACTGATCCACAAGGGAAAATATTTGGGTAAAGTAGCTCACGCATCACAATATATAACAGAGAGTAACAAAAACAGATGGTATAGACCAGTATCAAATGAGAAATAAGTAATAAAATATAAAATGACAGCTATATACAGGAGACAAGAACGGCAGTACAATAATATACTGATTGACAGAGCATAAGGTTATCCGTTACTTAAGATTGAGTTGTTGTACAGTTGTAGGGAGTATTATCTGTTACATAAGGTGAGTTGTTGTACAGTTGTAGGGAGTATTATCTGTGACATAAGGTGAGTTGTTGTACACTTGTAGGGAGTATTATCCGTTACGTAAGACTGAGTTGTTGTACAGTTGTAGGGAGTATTATCTGTTACATAAGGTGAGTTGTTGTACAGTTGTAGGGAGTATTATCTGTTACATAAGGTGAGTTGTTGTACAGTTGTAGGGAGTATTATCTGTGACATAAGGTGAGTTGTTGTACACTTGTATGGAGTATAGTATGAATATCGTCCTGTATCTCTCAGTGTTTGAGTGGAGCTGTAAGAGCCTGTTGGAGAATGAGCTCCTCTGTCCCTCTATGGTCTGGTGCAGTGGGTGAGCAGGAGTGTCTATGATGGAGAACAGTTTGTCCAGTGTCCTCCTGTCCCTCACTGTGACAAATGTCTCCAACTCACAGCCGATCACGTGACCAGCTTTGCGGATCAGTTTGTCAATCCATTCGATGTCTCTTTTACTGGTGCTTCTCCCCCAGGAGACCACAGCAGAGTCCAGGGCGCTGACCTCCACAGACTCGTAGAAGATCTCCAGTAACTTACTGCACACATTGAAAGACCTGAGCTTCCTCAGGAAGTAGAGTCTGCTCATGCTCTTCTTGTACACAGCATTACAGTTGTCCCTCCAGTCCAGCCTGTTGTTCACATGAACGCCCAGGTACTTGTAACAGTCCACGATCTCCACATCATGACCCTGGATGTTAATAGGCTCCACAGGTGACCTCATCCTCCTGAAGTCAATCACCAGTTCCTTGGTCTTGTCCACGTTCAGGAGCAGATGGTTTGCCTGGGACCACTCCACAAAATTTGCAATCAGTGTCCTGTACTCCAGCTCCTGTCCATCCCTGATACACCCAACCACTGCAGAGTCATCAGAGAACTTCTGCAAATGGCAGGACCTGTAGCTGTACAGGACTGTACCCTGAGGGGCTCCTACATTACTGACCACAGTGTCAGACAGGGTGGTCCTCAGTCGCACTGAGGCCTGACTGACAAGTAGTCAGTAGCCCAGGAGACAATGGAGGAACTAACACCCATCCTGAGAAGCTTCTCACTCATCACAGAGGGCTGGATTGTGTAATGGCACCAGAGAAATCGAAGAACAATATCCTCACAGAGCCCTTAAGACTATCCAGGTGAGAGTGAGCCCGCTGCAGAGGAAAGATTAAAGCATCATCCACACTAATGTGGGCCTGATTGTAGAGGATCCAGGGATGGTGCCACCAGGGGTCTGAGCTGAGCCAGAACAAGTCTCTCAAACACTTTCATGACATGAGATGTCAAAGCAGATGGTCCGAAGTAATTAAGTCTAGATGGGAGAGACTTCTTGGGCACTGGCACAATGCAGGAGGTCTTCCACCTTGGTTTAGTCTTGGTTTAGACCTGGTATGGTCCTGGTATATTCACTAACCCTAACCCTGGTTTAGGTTCTGTCCTGGTTCAGTCCTGGTTTTTCCTCTGTTTAGTCCTGGTTCAGTTAAGGGGCAATTAGTGTGAAAAAACGTTGAGAAGAAAAGAACAAAAATACAGAAAGTAGTGGAGACTAAAATAGAATCCCTCTGTCATCAATAGGTCAATATTCAATCTAATCTTTTAGAGTCTATATTTCCTTTCCAGTTGAAAATGTGTTACTGTGACAGGCCTAGTCATCAACACGGAAAAATGCATCCAAAATGTACAGTTAATTTCCACACTCACCACATGTTGCAGGGGCATGGGTGGGGGGCCCATGGGTGCAGGGGTCCATTGAGTGGTGGACATGGTCTTGTTCTGCCAGTTCTGTCCCCCCGTCAGCTTCTTTTCCCCGGGCTGTGTCCACTGCATCTCCGGCCTGAGGGTATTAAGGAGGGACAGAGATTTTCCAAAGGTTTTCCCTGATTCTCAGGAGCTTAAAGATGGATTGTGTAACTTTTCTGAGGGTCCGTCAAATTCTTTTCTCCATGGAGATGTTGTTGCTTTGTCTGGATTGTTTTACAGTATGGCATTAAACCGTTCTATCATCACGGAGACCAAACCAGACCAAGTTATAGGTCAGATCTGTGGACAGGTGACCCGCTCACAGTCAGAATGCCTGTTTTTCTAGGGATTTTTAAGATATAAAACCACCGGTAATTGATTAACTGTAAGGTAGAGCGTGTGAAGAATCCCTCAGTCGTCCAGGTAGAATCCATGGCAAAAGGAGAAATTCAATTTGTCAACTGGACGAAGTTTATTTGGTCGAAGACGTTTCTCAGCTCATCCAAGCTGCTTCTTCAGTTCTGGCTGGAGTGCTGGTGGACACTGTCTATAACTAGCTGCAGGGAGAAGCTAACTACAATGAAATTACTATGATAATTTGGTGTGATAGTTTCATAATAATTTCACTGTAGTGAGCTCCTCCCTGCAGCCAGTTAGTGTCCACCAGTACTCTAACCAAAACTGAAGAAGCAGCTTGGATGAGCTGCGAAACGTCTTCGACCAAATAAACTTTGTCCAGTTGACAAATTGAATTTCTCCTTTACTGTAGAACATTTCAAGCAGAGCAATGACATCTCCATAGAAACGAGCAGGCGACGGACCCCGCTTTAACAATGTGAAAATGTATTCTTTACTTACTTCTTTGGCGTCCCAAACTGCAGATCTAAAAACAGAAAAATAAGTTAGAAAAAAGTTGATTAAAATAACTAATAGAATTTTTAACACATAAAGCAAAATGCATCTTGCCCCAGTAGAGGTCTAATGGAAAAGCAGCTTTCGTGCACCGTCTATCTAATTATAAAGCATTTAAAGGTCCCATGACATGGTACTTCTTGATGCTTTTATATGGCTCCTTAATGGTTCCCTAATACTGTAAATGAATCCTTCTTCAAAATCAACACTCAGTGCATGAGAAAGACACATTTACACAGACATGGTCACAAATTCACTCTCTGAACAACTCATTCTGGCCCTTCTTGCTTGAATGCAAATGAGAAGGACACAGATTGGCTCTGCGCTGTCTCCCAACTTCCGCGTTTGAAGCAGGAAGACAGAAAGGAGAGCCATTTCAGTGAAAAAAACACACATTTTCACAGAAAATAAAATTAAACCACTGCTGTTTCAGAGGTCCAGAGGGTCGGGTAAAGGACTTCCGAGCCTAGAAACACTCGCACGTGCCTCCAGGCAAATAAAAAAACGCATTTCGCATTGCGTAGCTCCTCCGCAGTCCAAACTCTCTGGGTGTGATTTCCAGAGACAGGGGGTGGAGATCCAGACGATGGTGGAACTGCATTTGCATTTCTTTTTTCCCGATCTGACGTCAATAAGGTGCCTTGTCCAGAATCGCCCGTTTGAGCTGTGTTTTTTTCAATCGCAGAAAAGGATCGCAAATGCTCAATTTAGACATTTCGCAACTTTTAGCCATGGGGGGGCTCTAAACAGGGTAGGGGAGCTCACATTAACGTTCAAAAACCTCAAAGTGAAAATTTCATGCCATGGGACCTTTAAGTAAGTAAGGCTGGAGCTCTGTTAGCATGCTAGTTGTTGTTAGTTTGCATTTTAATTTGTCAATTGCGTCCCTTCCAATTTGATTCACATTAATCTCACATAAGGTAAAAGCACTGTGGTGAGTCGGCCATGTTTGTACCGAACGCAGGGGTGTTTTTTGAGTAACAGAGCTTCAGACAGAGCAGTGTCTTCTGTTTGTGTGTAAAATGCACTCACTGCCGACGAGGTTAGCCAGAGAGGAGTCCAGGTCGTGTGCTAACAGTTTTCCCCCAGAGTGAAGGGCCATGGGCGGAGGAGGAGGCGGAGGGGCGGAGAGGGAGGGGAGGGTGGGCTTCAGCACTTCTCCCAGAGCATCGAAACCTGCAGGAAGCCACAAAGGACACCAGTATTTACAATTAGGACAATAAGATGGATTATAGACAGGAATAGACAGAGTAATAGATAGATAGTCCTGGTTTAGTCCTGGTTTAGACCTGGTTCAGTCCTGGTTTAGTCAATGTTTTATTCACTGCTTTATTCCCTGGTTTAGTCCTGATTCAGTCCTGGTTTATCCTTGGTTCAATCCTGGGTTAGTCCTGACTTAAGTCATGGTTCAGTCCTGGTTTGATCCTTGGTTTGGTCCTGATTTAGTCTTGGTTTAGTGCTTTAGACCTGGTTTAGTTTTAGTTTAGTCATGATTCAGGTCTGGTTAAGTTCTCTCTTTACATTAGAAACTACAGCACGAGTTTCTAACATGTTCATATTTGATCAAAAAGCAGCAAACTCCACAAGGCCTTGCATATATGAGGAGAGGCCAGTTATACAAGAATTTTGAGAAGTACCTTGAACTACTGACATAATCATTAAGTTATAAAAGGTGTTTCTAAGTGGAGCCATGTTTTAAATCATGTTAATCGGTCTTTTATATACAATGTACTATTTTTTTTTTACAGTGCATTCACAACCTTCAATACAATCGAGTGGGAGAAATGTTCCGTTTTCAATGCAGTTCTCCATTTCCATCGCATACACAATGCTACGCCGAGATCTATTAGAAATGCATTTAAGGTGAGGACATTTTCAAAGTTTTCATTTTAAAAGAATTGACTAAAAGACTGAAATTTGAAGTGAAACGCGAACACAAGACAGTACAAGATCTAAACTACAAGGTTAGCGTTTTTTATACAGAATAAGACCAGAGGTTTTGTTGTTTGTGGAGGAAATTAAGGTACTTTAAAAAGACTTGCAAATTGTGTCCATTAAAAGCCCCCATGGAAACAGAGACAGGGCATCTGAGACGTAAGGACATTTCAGAACATGTTTATAAAGGTCTAAACTACAGGTTTCAGCAGCTTTTACACAGAATAACATCCCTTAGAGACACAGGGAGGGCATCTGACACTCAAGGAGGGCATCAAACACACAGGGACATTTCAGAACATGTTTCTCGAGATCTAAATTATAGGTTTTTAGCAGGTTTTACACAGAATAAGACCCTGTGGAGACCTACTTATTCCCCATTTCCGATAATTATGCCCATTCAAACTGCCCAGAATAGTCAAACGCACTGTACTTTGCTCATTCACATCTTTAGACATGGCGTGAATACAGATGTAAAGTGAATTTGTATTCAGCGTTTCTGGGTTTCTGGGTTCATTTCTCTTGGAAGCTTTGATGGATTCTTTATTCCATCTTCAGTGACCGCACCAGACTTCCCTGACTCAGGAGCTCTGCTTTGGGATTGATTTATCCTTTTGGAGCTGAAAATCATTACCGTGAGCAGATATGAGCATGACAGAGGGGCTATTTTATGCTGTTGCACTTACAAAGCAGTTAATGTGGACAATGTTAAGACTTATAGAAGTAAGTGGACACAGAATCCACTTAAAGGTCTTATTATTATTACAGAAAACTGCCTCTTGTGAGCTTTAAGCCATGTTATACTGCTGTTACGTCATCAAAAACATACCTGGAGATGTGATTCGTTTCATTTACATGTTGCTCTTTATCTTTATTATTAGTCCGTCTACATCTCCAAAGCTCAAAAAGCCCTGTTCCACCTTGTGATGTCATGTAGTGTTAGTTTTCAAGTTAAAGGTCCCATGGCATGAAATTTTCACTTTCTGAGGTTTTTGAACGTTAATGTGAGCTCCCCTACCCTGTTTAGGCCCCCCCCCCATGGCTAAAAATTGCAAAATGTCTAAACTGAACATTTTAGACGTTTGAACATTTTTCTGCGTTTGAAAAAAACACAGCTCAAACGGGCGATTCTGAACATTATGTGACGTCACATCGAAAAATGCAGCTCCACCCCCCGTCTGGATGTCTACCCACCGTCTCTGTAAATCACGCCCAGAGAGTTTGGACCGCGAATGAGCTACGCAATGCGAAATGCCTGGAGGCACGTGCGAGTGTTTCTAGGCTCGGAAGTCCTTTACCCGACCCTCTGGACCTCTGAAACAGCAGTGGTTTAATTTTATTTTCTGTGAAAATGTGTTTTTTTCATTGAAACGCTCTCTTTTCTTCCTCCGCGCTTAAAACACAGAAGTGGGAGCCAGCCACAGCGCACCGCTAAAGCAAGGAACCAGCGGCACATTTGCCCCGCCCCCACCCGCTCCTCTAACCTATCTCTGTCCTTCTCATTTGCATTCAAGCAACAAGGCCCAGAATGAGGTGTTCAGAGAGACTCTGACTGTGTACATGTGTCTTTCTCATGCACTGAGTGTTGATTTTGAAGAAGGATTCATTTACAGTATTAGGGAACCATTAAGGAGCCATATAAAAGCATCAAGAAGTACCATGTCATGGGACCTTTAACAGCTCCTTTTACCTTTTGTTCAGTGTAGATTTGAAATTCCAAGGCTAACATTATCCAAATGATTCTAGTGAAGGTGTGTGGAGCACTTCCTGTATCACATGACATCACAAGATGGAACAGAGTGTTTTCTGTTTGAGAGAAGTACTCAGGATTTGATTTAGAATTTGATTTCCCATTGACATCATTGACATAAACAAAACAGACATTTAATCAGAGCCGTTTAACATAAAACTAATTAAATTTCTTCCTCAAAAGTCTCCCATCTGCTCCAAGACACATGCTTTTACTGACAGAGGATTGGCTGTAGACCTCTTTTTTAAAAAACAGGAGGAAAAAGGGACGGAAGAGAGAGAGAGGCGAGAGAGATAGAGAGAAGAGAGGTAGAGAGAGAGAGCGAGAAAGAGAGAGAAAGAGAGGAGAGGGAGAAAGAGTAGAGAGATAGAGACACACACAAAGAGAGGGAGGGAGAGGGGGGTGGGGAAAAGGGGAGGAGAGAGGTGAAGAGTAAATTTTGTATGAAGTTGTAAAGCTGTTGTGAACAGATGGAGAAGAGGCGCCTGAACGATTTTTGCTTTGTGAGGTGTGAACAGACACATGAGGAATACAGGGAGAGAGGGAGGAAAGAGAGACAGAGAGAGAAAAGGAGGAAAGAGAGAGAGAGAGAGAGGGCGGGAAGTGAGAGAGTGGGGGGATAGGGAAGGAAGGGAAGGAGGTAGAAGGAGAAGGAAAAATAGAGGAAGCTAAAGAGAAAAGGACAGCGAGAGGAGGGGGAGAGACAGGAAGAGAGAGAGAAGGAGAGCGAGAGGGACAGAAGAAGAGAGAGGGAGAGAGAGAGGAGAGCGAGGAAGAGAGGAGAGGAAAGGCAGGGGCGGGAGCGAAGAGAGGAGAGAGGGAGAAAGAAAAGGAGAGGAGAGAGCGAAAAAGAGCAGGGGGATAGAGAGAGGAAGGGAGAGAGGGGGAAGGAGAAACAGAGAGCAAGAAGAGAGTGAGAGCAAGAGAAGAGAGAGAAAGAGGAGAGGGAAGGGGAGAAAGAAATAGAGAGCCATAGAGAGAGGTGGGAGTGAGGAGAGAGGACAAACAGAAGCAAACAAAGACAGTAATCAGACGGAGGGAGTGGGGAGAACAACAAAAAATAACTTGTTACAAACTCTTGAAGAGACAAACTCAGAGAGACAAGAATTTCAGTTTCGATTTGGTTTAAGATTTGCGTTTTATTCGATTTGACACCGAGCTGGAAGAACGGTCAGAATTCTGTGATGGAATTTCCTGTGTAACTGTCAGATTGTAGATTTGTTGACCTGGTTTATGGTTCATATCTCTGTAATTACTGGGCCTATCCACATGAAACAAAAACTGACACAGAGTTTAAAGTCTTTTCTGTCTGTATAAATACAGTGAACCCTCGTTTATCGCGGGGGTTAGGTTCCAGAAATAGCCCGCAATAAGTGAAATCCGCGAAGTAGGACAATTTTATATTTTACAATTATTCTACATGTTTTAAGGCTGAAAACGCTTCACCAGACACATTATACACCTTTCTGAGACTGGTATTAACATTTTCTCACATTTTTCTCTTGTTTAAACACTCAAACTTTTGTAGATTTTCATTAAAATATATTAATAGTGGGGCGGGGGCACGTGACACGCGGGCACGTGCGCGCGGGCACGTGCGCGCGGACACGTGCGTTTGTTTTGGTACCACATATCCATGCCATGTGCGAAAGTCGAGTGGAAAGCGACCTGGATATCATTTTGGGCAAGACTCAAGCCACTGCTAACAGTGCCGAACCCGCTAACAGACGCCTCTGAGCACCACAAGACCAGGTAAGACCAACCTGCGCTCACAAGAGTTGGTTGCATTTCACCCCGGCTCCAAAATCAGACCGCTATCAATGCGTCGCCAATACTCCACAGTTCTCTAGGACGGAGTCGGGTTCATCCTCTCGTCCTCTCACGGGGAAGAGCCACTGTCTCCACAGTGCGCGCGAGTGTCCTCTCCCCGCTGCGGCTCCCCCGGACGCCGCAGCGGGCCCGTCCATGTTGATTCTTGGAAGAGTCCATGTTGATTCTTGGAAGAGTCCATGTTGATTCTTGGCTCTTCCATGGTCCGGCTCGCACTCTCTTCCATGGCTCGTGCAAGTAAACAAAGGCCACACCTCCTGTCACCCAGGCGCTCTCGTGAAGGAAATCTGAGACTCTGTCCCTACCATCCCTGGTCTAGACCTGGTTTAGTCCTGGTTTAGACCTGGTTTAGTCCTGGTTTAGACCTGCTTTAGACCTGGTTTAGTCCTGGTCTAGTCTCTTAGCTAATCAGGGCGCAGGACAGAATGTTACACTGTAAAAAAAAAGTTACACTATAAAAAAAAAAATTGGAAAAAAAAATCCGCGAAACAGCGAGGCCGCGAAGAGTGAACCGCGATACAGCGAGGGTTCACTGTAAACAAAAGTGATTTTTTCCCCCCACAATAGCTTCAGAAAGTGGTGCCATTATTCAAACCCAAAGATGTGAGCGTCGTCAGTTGAAAAGACTTTAAAGGGCCCATATTACGCCATTTTCTGATCTGTGTTCTAATGTTTCCTCATCACAAACACACCTGGAGTTGTGTTTTGTTTCATTTAACCTGAGTTCTTCTCTTAAGCAGAAAACACACAGTTCCACCTTGTGATGTCATGTGATAATACAGCAAGTGCTTCATTGTGTTTTTAAACTCCACACATCTTCACTAGAATCATCTGGATAATGTCAGCCCTGGAAGTGACAATTGTGACTGAACAAAAGGTAAAAGGAGCTGTTCACTTCAAAACTACAACTACATGACATCACAAGGTGGAACAGAGTATTTTGAGCTTTGGAGATGCAAACATGTGTGAATGAAACAGCACAATTCCAGGTATGTTTTTGAGAAAGTAACAACATTATAACCTGGCTTCAAGCTCACAAGTAAATTTTTTGCAATACAGTGGTACCTCACCTTACGAAAGACCCAACAAACGAAAATTTCAAGTTACGAAACGCCTTCACGTTAAATGTTGGTCTCTAGATACGAAAGAAAATTCAAGTTACGAAACGCGAAATCTCAAAAATTCAAATAATGCGCGCTCAGCCACACACATTATACGCTTTTCTCAGACTGGATTTAAACTTTTCTCACATTTGTCTCTCGTTTAAACACTCAAACTTTCATAGATTTTCAACAAAATGTATTAATAGTGAAGCGTGGGGGGAAGGGGGAGGGCGGACACGTGTGTGATAGCGCAACATGACCCGGCGCGGGGCTGCGAGCACGAGACCCGTGCTCAAACCGTGCCTCCTCTAGACCAGGTCTAAACCAGGTCTAAACCAGGATTAAACCACCGCGGCTCTTGCCTGCGTTCGTTCATGCGCTCAGACTGCGTGCGGTCCCCCTCGCTGCTCGCCTCAGCCGTGACTCGAAACGAAACCAGGAAATAGACCCGCACGCTGTGGTTTAATCCTGGTTTAGACCTGGTCTAGAGGAGGCACAGTTTGAGCACGGGTCTTGTGCTCGCAGCCCCGCGCCGGGTCATGCTGCGCTATCACACACGTGTCCGCCCTCCCCCTTCCTCCCATGCACGCAGTCGCTGCTCGCCTCAGCCGTGACTCGTGAGGTACACCGGTGCTGCTGCTAATAGCAGAGCTAGCACGAAACGAGGAAATAGACCCGCACGCGGCGCTTTAATCCATCTGGTCTAGTCCTGGTTTAGTCCAGGTCTAGACCTGGCCCAGTCCTGGTTTAGTCCAGGTTTAGTCCTGGTCCAGTCCACGTTTAGTCCTGGGTCTACAGTCTCTACGCAGAACACAATGTTACACTATAAAAAAATGTTGCACTATAAAAAAAAACTTGGAACGGGGCCTTGGAACGAATCAGGCTTTTTCCATTGAAATAGCTACTCAACTTACGAAAAATTCACGTTACGAAACCACTTCTGGAACGAATTAATTTCGTAAGGTGAGGTACCACTGTATAGGACTTGTAAACCGAGTTTCTGGAGCCAATCCCAAACAAATAATGAGAAGGTTCAACATTTGTATACAAGTTTGGAGATTTCTTTCAAAAACAGTGAATCTCCCATAGAGTTATACAGGCCCCGCCCTCCACCTGAAATCATGACATCATCAACCCCAGTTCATCCAAAGCACCCAATGAAACAAAAGCAAAGCAAATAGAGTAAATAGAAAACACTGTAATTTATACTTCTGAAGGGTTAGTTCAAAGCCAGCGAAGCCAGAGTAAGTTTTAGTTTGAGTTTGATCTTATGGCGTTACCGGCTGGCGTCTGGGGACCGTTTCCGTTAGTGGTCGTACCGGAGTTATTCCCAAAAACTGCGTCAAAATCTACGGTGGAGGTCAGGGCGGGCGGCTGGCTCTCCAATCCTGAAGGGGGCAGTACAGTCAGTCACATGTACACAACTTATACAAAAATATAAGGTGACTTTGAATGACTTTTAAAAAATGTGCATAAAAAGATTTTTAAAATAATTAAAAGATGTGACAGCAAATATCATACTGAGAAATTGTACTACAAACAACCCCCCCACCCCGTCCTTTAATTTACTTATTTTCTGTTGTCGTGTGTTTTTTTTAATGAGGTTATAAGGTTTCATGTCTTAGATTTAAAGATACTAAAAGACCTAAGAGTGACAGGTTAACCACTCATTACATTAAGTGAAAATGCTGTACATATTAACACTGTTTTATCACTTTTCCTTTGCTCTATTTGTTTAGTCAGTCCTCCTTCAGAGTGCTATCACAACACAACCTCTCATCCTCTGCACCGGACTGTAGAGGAGCTGAGCAGCTCCTTCAGCAGCCGACTGAGGCACCCCCAGTGCAAGAAGGAGCGCTACTGCAGATCCTTCATCCCCACCGCCATCAGACTGTATAATTCTACTGTATAGTCCTACCGTGCAATATCGTTTTCCCAATGTGCAATATTGTTGTTTTTTTTTTTTTTCAATACTCCTATCGTGCAATATCGTTTTTCCAATTTTTTCAATACTCTCCCTGTTTTTTATTATTATCACTACTATTATTATTATTCGATTTATTACTTATTTTTTTAAATTATTATTATCACCTATCTTTATGCCTTTTTTTGCCTGCATGCACTTGTCTTCTTGTTCAAACTGTCCCTACCTGGAGCTACTGTGACAAGTAAATTTCTCCTGTGTGAGATCAATAAAGTCTTATCTTATCTTAATCTGTGTGCATCCTGCGAATCAAACTACTGCAGGTCTGTCAAGCTGCAGTGTACACTTTTGTAACATTTTTGTATATTTATAGAGAATTGCCGAAGCAGTGGACAAATTTAGGAGTTAGATAGGTTTGAACAGGGCCCAAGAAAGATAATTAAAATCTTAATCTTAAAACCAACAACATTATATATGTGTTTAAAAGCTTAAAAATAATAATAAAAAATAAATATCCCCTCTTTTACTTAAAACATTTGAGAGAAAACTGAATGTTTGTAGGTTTAAACTACAAGGTTAGCAGCTTTTACACACAGTAATACACAGGGAGGGCATCTGACACACAGGGATATATTTTTTCTACATTATTCTGTACCAGCTCAAATGGTGATTTTGATTTGTTTGCGTTGCCTCTCAGTTGTAATCCGTACATTGCACAGTGTTGGTTTTTCCTTCTGTGTGGAGATGCAGAATAATGTTGTACACCGGTGTGCAGAGGACTTCACCGCCCCCGTGCTCTAATCCTTTTTCTCAGACTCACAGATGTTACAGAGACACTTCACTGCTGTTGGGTTGTTGCTTAGTAACTTGGGATTGAAAACACGGAGAGGAGCAAATGTAGATTCACGGTAGGGCTGTGTAATTCTGTGAAAGATTGTGATGCAGCTGTGATCAATTTTTTGCACAATCATTTCATTTATATGTGCCTTATACGTGTCAAGTTAGACTCAAAAAAGAAAATATTAAAGAAGACCTTTTGTGCTTGTTTCTGCTATACACCCCTGGATCATCATGTTAAAATTTTGACATTTTTAATCGCAATATTGATCTAAAATCTATCTATCTATCTATATACAAAGGCTGTGTCTAAAAATAAGATGTTGATCTAAAATAAGAGAAAATAAGAAACAATTCCGCTGCCTTCCGTGTTAGAAAACTGTGGGAGCTGACGATGTCGTAAAAGTAATCACAACACAGAGTGGCAGTTGTTTCTTTTCATTTGTACCAAAATGACTAGGCAATGTTGCCGAATCATACGAGTATCGAAAATAAAATTTGAGAACGAAGGAAGTACAGTGCTGTAGGTGTGTGCCAGGGAAGGTGAAAACGAGAGTTGATCTGGTGATAGAGTCTTCAAAATAATAAACATGCACCAATCACTCCAAATACAACTGCAAGTGAGTAAATGGTGAGAAGAAACAATTCTACTTAAACGTGGTTACAAGCTCTGAAAAGAGGTCTGATTTAGAAGAGCACCGATGATCTCCGGAGCTTTACCTCTTATGCCACAAAACTGGGAAACACATGTTTTTATGGGGCACAGAGGGAGCATGATTCCTAAACAGAGATTCATCAAGCATAATAATGAAAAAATACAGCTCCAGGTATATTTTTGATGAGGGAGCAATGTCATAACATGTATTCTTTAACAGACAAAACTAAGATTATCTAATGTATTTATTTAGTTTATTTATGAGACAGGGACAGTGCGCAATATACATTAACCTTAAAGGGGTAGTTGTCACTTGTAAGTGGCGATGTTTACAAATGAACAGGCTAATAATAATAATAATAATAATAATAATAATAATAATAATAATAATAAATATAGCCGCAAGCGGCGATGATCGGCCCTCGCTTGCACTCGCAGCCCCCTGCTAACGTGCCATTTTCCTATTCCCATGAACCATCTATGTACCAAATTAGGTGTGGCTACACCAAAGTTTTTGCCGGGCATCCTAATGGCAGGGACAGATGTTTGACCTGTTACCATGGCAACATGATGTGAGATGGAGTGGGGGTGTTAATGTGTTTTTTGATCAAGACCATGTCACGAATGTGTGTACCAAATTTGGTATGTTTACGACAAAGTACAATTTTGCACTTCCATGCAATCTCCCTAGGTGGCGCTATAGCACCTATTTCAGATTTTCTTATATCAATCTGTTCAGGGCCGGGGTGTCCACCAATGATTAAAGTTTGAGTGAAATCGGCCAAAGTATGTGCGAATTATCACTCGTCGAATTTGATGGCGAGCCGCAAAAACGAACCTGAAATTTGTGGCGTTGTCACGGAAACACCGTTCACTCTTTTAGAACGCTTTTAACAACTTTTAATGCCCCACTTGTCTAGATGATACAGCACGATTCTGGTGAGTCTGGGTCAAAAACCCTAGGAGGAGTTCGTTAAAATACGAGGACAGGAAAATGCGCTCTCGGTGCCAGGTCACGTGCTCGGTCCAAAATGGCCGACTTCCTGTTGGTCGCTTAGCAACCGCATAATATACTTTTTTGTTCCTTATCTCATGATGCATCTGTGTACCAAATTTGGTATGGCTACAACAAAGTTTATGCCGGGCGTCCCATTGGCGACGACAGATGTTTGACCTGTTGCCATGGCAACACGATAAGACATGGCGTGTTGACGTCATTAAGTTTTTTGATCGATACCCCGTCACGAATATGTGTACCAAATTTGGTATGTCTACGACAAAGTAAAATTTTGCGCTTCCATGCAATCTCCCTAGGTGGCGCTATAGCACCTATTTCATATTTTCTCATATCAATCTGTTCAGGGCCGGGGTGTCAACGAACGATTAAAGTTTGAGTGAAATCAGCCAAAGTATGCGCGAATTATCGCTCATTGAAATTTGATGGCGAGCCGCAAAAATGAACCCGAAATTTGTGGCGTTGTCACGGAAACACCGTTCACTCTTTTAGAACGCTTTTAACAACTTTTAATCTCCCACTTGTCTAGATGATACAGCACGATTCTGGTGAGTCTGGGTCAAAAACCCTAGGAGGAGTTCGTTAAAATACGAAGACAGGAAAATGCACCCTCGGTGCCGGGTCGCGTGCTCGGCCCAATATAGCTGACTTCCTGTTGGTCGCCTAGCAACGCCGTAATATATTTTTTGGTTCGTAACGACATGACCTATCCACCACCCGAATTTCGTTTATCTACGACAAAGTTCATTTATCGGGTATAGCCATAGGCGCAATGTATTTTGATTTTTGAGGTGGCGCTGTGGAGCCATTTTTAAAGATTTTTTAATACAGATTATTTGTAAATTCCTTTTTTGGCGTTCTTGAATTTTGCCCAAAATTTCGTGAGTTTTCGTCAGTGGGAAGTACCCGAAACCTGAAAAAGTGGTCGGGAAAATAATAATAATAAGAAGAAAAACCAGAACAGTAACAATATAGTGCCACGAGTGGTGGCACTATATATATCAATGGAAAGGGCGCGCGTCCAGTAACCCACCCGTGGGGTCCATTGACAACTACTAGCGCGTTGCACACGTTCCACGCTGGTTCTGCAGTGCTTCGCACCGCAGAACAGTTACAATAGGCCCTATGCGCTCTTCAGCGCTCGGGCCTAAATATAGCCGCAAGCGGCGATGATCGGCCCTCGCTTGCACTCGCAGCCCCCTGCTAACGCGCCATTTTCCTATTCCCATGAACCATCTATGTACCAAATTAGGTGTGGCTACACCAAAGTTTTTGCCGGGTATCCTAATGGCAGGCACAGATGTTTGACCTGTTACCATGGCAACATGATGTGAGATGGAGTGGGGGTGTCACTGTGTTTTTTGATCGAGACCATGTCACGAATGTGTGGTCCAAATTTGGTGTGTCTACGGCAAAGTAAAATTTTTCTGTTCCATGCAATCTCCCTAGGGGGCGCTATTACGGCCAATTGAGATTTTCTTATATCAATCTGTGTAGGGCCAGGGTGTTCACCAACGATTAAAGTTTGAGTAAAATCGGCCAAAGTATGTGCGAATTATCACTTGTCGAAGTTTGACAGGAAATGGCGCCTTCGCCACCAGGTCACAGGGTCTATCCAATATGGCTGGTTGGTTGCCTAGCAACGGTATAATATACTTTTTGTTTATCTTCCCATGATGCATCTGTGTACCAAATTTTGTTTGACTACACCAAAGTTTTTCCAGAGAATTCTAATGACAAGAACAGATGTTTGGCGTGTTGCCATGGCAACACGATGGGAGATGCCCCGGGGTCATCATTGAGATTTTTGATCGAGACCCTGTCACGAATGTGTGTACCAAATTTGGTATGTCTACGACAAAGTCAAATTTTGCACTTCCATGCAATCTCCCTAGGGGGCGCTATAGTGTCCATTTCAGATTTTCTTATAGAAATCTGTTCTGGGCCGGGGTGTCCACAAACGATTGAAGTTTGAGTGAAATCGGCCAAAGTGTGTGCGAATTATCACTCGTTGAAATTTGATGGCGAGCCACAAAAACGAACCTGAAATTTGTGGCGTTGTCACGGAAACACCGTTCACTCTTTTAGAACGCTTTTAACAACTTTTAATGTCCCACTTGTCTAGATGATACAGCACGATTCTGGTGAGTCTGGGTCAAAAACCCTAGGAGGAGTTCGTTAAAATACGAGGACAGGAAAATGCTCCCTCGGTGCCAGGTCACGTGCTCGGTCCAAAATGGCCGAGTTCCTGTTGGTCGCTTAGCAACCGCATAATATACTTTTTTGTTCCTTATCCCATGATGCATCTGTGTACCAAATTTGGTATGGCTACGACAAAGTTTATGCCGGGCGTCCATTTGGCGATGACAAATGTTTGGCCTGTTGCCATGGCAACACGATGGGACATGGCGTGTTGATGTCATTAAGTTTTTTGATCGATACCCCGTCACGAATATGTGTACCAAATTTGGTATGTTTAGGACAAAGTAAAATTTTGCGCTTTTATGCAATCTCCCTAGGTGGCGCTATAGCACCTATTTCAGATTTTCTTATATCAATCTGTTCAGGGCCGGGGTGTCCACCAACGATTAAAGTTTGAGTGATATCGGCCAAAGTATGCGCGAATTATCGCTCATTGAAATTTGATGGCGAGACGCAAAAACGAACCCGAAATTTGTGGCGTTGTCACGGAAACACCGTTCACTCTTTTAGAACGCTTTTAACAACTTTTAATGTCCCACTTGTCTAGATGATACAGCACGATTCTGGTGAGTCTGGGTCAAAAACCCTAGGAGGAGTTCGTTAAAATACCAAGACAGGAAAATGCTCCCTCGGTGCCAGGTCGCGTGCTCGGCCCAATATAGCTGACTTCCTGTTGGTCGCCTAGCAACGCCATAATATATTTTTTGGTTCGTAACGACATGACCTATCCACCACCCGAATTTCGTTTATCTACGACAAAGTTCATTTATCGGGTATAGCCATTTTTTGATTTTTGAGGTGGCGCTGTGGAGCCATTTTTAAAGATTTTTTAATACAGATTATTTGTAAATTCCTTTTTTGGCGTTCTTGAATTTTGCGCAAAATTTCGTGAGTTTTCGTCAGTGGGAAGTACCCGAAACCTGAAAAAGTGGTCGGGAAAATAATAATAATAATAATAATAATAATAAATATAGCCGCAAGCGGCGATGATCGGCCCTCGCTTGCACTCGCAGCCCCCTGCTAACGCGCGCCATTTTCCTATTCCCATGAACCATCTATGTACCAAATTTGGTTTGGCTACGACAAAGTTTTTGCCTGGCGTCCCATTGGTGACAGGACAGATGTTTGGCCTGTTGCCATGGCAACACGATGGGACATGGCATGTTGACGTCATTGAGTTTTTTGATCGAGACCCTGTCACAAATGTGTGTACCAAATTTGGTATGTCTACGACAAAGTAAAATTTTGCACTTCCATGCAATCTCCCTAGGGGGCGCTATAGTGTCCATTTCAGATTTTCTTATAGAAATCTGTTCAGGGCCGGGGTGTCCACCAACGATTAAAGTTTGAGTGATATCGGCCAAAGTGTGTGCGAATTATCACTCGTTGAAATTTGATGGCGAGCCACAAAAACGAACCTGAAATTTGTGGCGTTGTCACGGAAACACCGTTCACTCTTTTAGAACGCTTTTAACAACTTTTAATGTCCCACTTGTCTAGATGATACAGCACGATTCTGGTGAGTCTGGGTCAAAAACCCTAGGAGGAGTTCGTTAAAATACGAGGACAGGAAAATGCTCCCTCGGTGCCAGGTCACGTGCTCGGTCCAAAATGGCCGACTTCCTGTTGGTCGCTTAGCAACCGCATAATATACTTTTTTGTTCCTTATCCCATGATGCATCTGTGTACCAAATTTGGTATGGCTACGACAAAGTTTATGCTGGGCGTCCCATTGGCGACGACAGATGTTTGGCCTGTTGCCATGGCAACACGATGGGACATGGCGTGTTGACGTCATTAAGTTTTTTGATCGATACCCCGTCACGAATATGTGTACCAAATTTGGTATGTTTAGGACAAAGTAAAATTTTGCGCTTCCATGCAATCTCCCTAGGTGGCGCTATAGCACCTATTTCAGATTTTCTTATATCAATCTGTTCAGGGCCGGGGTGTCCACCAACGATTAAAGTTTGAGTGATATCGGCCAAAGTATGCGCGAATTATCGCTCATTGAAATTTGATGGCGAGCCGCAAAAACGAACCCGAAATTTGTGGCGTTGTCACGGAAACACCGTTCACTCTTTTAGAACGCTTTTAACAACTTTTAATGTCCCACTTGTCTAGATGATACAGCACGATTCTGGTGAGTCTGGGTCAAAAACCCTAGGAGGAGTTCGTTAAAATACGAGGACAGGAAAATGCACCCTCGGTGCCGGGTCGCGTGCTCGGCCCAATATAGCTGACTTCCTGTTGGTCGCCTAGCAACGCCATAATATATTTTTTGGTTCGTAACGACATGACCTATCCACCACCCGAATTTCGTTTATCTACGACAAAGTTCATTTATCGGGTATAGCCATATTTTGATTTTTGAGGTGGCGCTGTGGAGCCATTTTTAAAGATTTTTTAATACAGATTATTTGTAAATTCCTTTTTTGGCGTTCTTGAATTTTGCGCAAAATTTCGTGAGTTTTCGTCCGTGGGAAGTACCCGAAACCTGAAAAAGTGGTCGGGAAAATAATAATAATAATAATAAGAATAAGAAAAACCAGAACAGTAACAATATAGTGCCACGAATGGTGGCATGAAATATATCAATGGAAAGGGCGCACGTCCAGTAACCCACCCGTGGGGTCCATTGACACCTACCAGCGCGTTGCACACGTTCCACGCTGGTTCTGCAGTGCTTCGCACCGCAGAACAGTTACAAAAGGCCCTATGCGCTCTTCAGCGCTCGGGCCTAAATATAGCCGCAAGCGGCGATGATCGGCCCTCGCTTGCACTCGCAGCCCCCTGCTAACGCGCCATTTTCCTATTCCCATGAACCATCTATGTACCAAATTAGGTGTGGCTACACCAAAGTTTTTGCCGGGCATCCTAATGGCAGGGACAGATGTTTGACCTGTTACCATGGCAACATGATGTGAGATGGAGTGGGGGTGTTAATGTGTTTTTTGATCGAGACCATGTCACGAATGTGTGTACCAAATTTGGTATGTTTACGACAAAGTAAAATTTTGCCCTCCCATGCAATCTCCCTAGGTGGCGCTATAGCACCTATTTCAGATTTTCTTATATCAATCTGTTCAGGGCCGGGGTGTTCACCAACGATTAAAGTTTGAGTAAAATCGGCCAAAGTATGTGCGAATTATCACTCGTCGAAGTTTGACAGGAAATGGCGCCTTCGCCACCAGGTCACATGGTCTATCCAAAATGGCTGGTTGGTTGCCTAGCAACGGTATAATATACTTTTTGTTTATCTTCCCATGATGCATCTGTGTACCAAATTTTGTTTGACTACACCAAAGTTTTTCCAGAGAATCCTAATGACAAGGACAGATGTTTGGCCTGTTGCCATGGCAACACGATGGGAGATGCCTGGGGTCATCATTGAGATTTTTGATCGAGACCCTGTCACGAATGTGTGTACCAAATTTGGTATGTCTACGACAAAGTAAAATTTTGCACTTCCATGCAATCTCCCTAGGGGGCGCTATAGTGTCCATTTCAGATTTTCTTATAGAAATCTGTTCAGGGCCGGGGTGTCCACCAACGATTAAAGTTTGAGTGAAATCGGCCAAAGTATGTGCGAATTATCACTCGTCGAATTTGATGGCGAGCCACAAAAACGAACCTGAAATTTGTGGCGTTGTCACGGAAACACCGTTCACTCTTTTAGAACGCTTTTAACAACTTTTAATGTCCCACTTGTCTAGATGATACAGCACGATTCTGGTGAGTCTGGGTCAAAAACCCTAGGAGGAGTTCGTTAAAATACGAGGACAGGAAAATGCGCCCTCGGTGCCAGGTCACGTGCTCGGTCCAAAATGGCCGACTTCCTGTTGGTCGCTTAGCAACCGCATAATATACTTTTTTGTTCCTTATCCCATGATGCATCTGTGTACCAAATTTGGTATGGCTACGACAAAGTTTATGCCGGGCGTCCCATTGGCGACGACAGATGTTTGGCCTGTTGCCATGGCAACACGATGGGACATGGCGTGTTGACGTCATTAAGTTTTTTGATCGATACCCCGTCACGAATATGTGTACCAAATTTGGTATGTCTACGACAAAGTAAAATTTTGCGCTTCCATGCAATCTCCCTAGGTGGCGCTATAGCACCTATTTCAGATTTTCTTATATCAATCTGTTCAGGGCCGGGGTGTCAACGAACGATTAAAGTTTGAGTGATATCGGCCAAAGTATGCGCGAATTATCGCTCATTGAAATTTGATGGCGAGCCGCAAAAACGAACCCGAAATTTGTGGCGTTGTCACGGAAACACCGTTCACTCTTTTAGAACGCTTTTAACAACTTTTAATGTCCCACTTGTCTAGATGATACAGCACGATTCTGGTGAGTCTGGGTCAAAAACCCTAGGAGGAGTTCGTTAAAATACGAGGACAGGAAAATGCACCCTCGGTGCCGGGTCGCGTGCTCGGCCCAATATAGCTGACTTCCTGTTGGTCGCCTAGCAACGCCGTAATATATTTTTTGGTTCGTAACGACATGACCTATCCACCACCCGAATTTCGTTTATCTACGACAAAGTTCATTTATCGGGTATAGCCATAGGCGCAATGTATTTTGATTTTTGAGGTGGCGCTGTGGAGCCATTTTTAAAGATTTTTTAATACAGATTATTTGTAAATTCCTTTTTTGGCGTTCTTGAATTTTGCGCAAAATTTCGTGAGTTTTCGTCAGTGGGAAGTACCCGAAACCTGAAAAAGTGGTCGGGAAAATAATAATAATAATAAGAAAAACCAGAACAGTAACAATATAGTGCCACGAATGGTGGCACTATATATATCAATGGAAAGGGCGCGCGTCCAGTAATGCACCCGTGGGGTCCATTGACACCTACCAGCGCGTTGCACACGTTCCACGCTGGTTCTGCAGTGCTTCGCACCGCAGAACAGTTACAATAGGCCCTATGCGCTCTTCAGCGCTCGGGCCTAAATATAGCCGCAAGCGGCGATGATCGGCCCTCGCTTGCACTCGCAGCCCCCTGCTAACGCGCCATTTTCCTATTCCCATGAACCATCTATGTACCAAATTAGGTGTGGCTACACCAAAGTTTTTGCCGGGCATCCTAATGGCAGGGACAGATGTTTGACCTGTTACCATGGCAACATGATGTGAGATGGAGTGGGGGTGTCACTGTGTTTTTTGATCGAGACCATGTCACGAATGTGTGGTCCAAATTTGGTGTGTCTACGGCAAAGTAAAATTTTTCTGTTCCATGCAATCTCCCTAGGGGGCGCTATTACGGCCAATTGAGATTTTCTTATATCAATCTGTGTAGGGCCGGGGTGTTCACCAACGATTAAAGTTTGAGTAAAATCGGCCAAAGTATGTGCGAATTATCACTCGTCGAAGTTTGACAGGAAATGGCGCCTTCGCCACCAGGTCACATGGTCTATCCAAAATGGCTGGTTGGTTGCCTAGCAACGGTATAATATACTTTTTTGTTTATCTTCCCATGATGCATCTGTGTACCAAATTTTGTTTGACTACACCAAAGTTTTTCCAGAGAATCCTAATGACAAGGACAGATGTTTGGCCTGTTGCCATGGCAACACGATGGGAGATGCCCGGGGTCATCATTGAGATTTTTGATCGAGACCCTGTCACGAATGTGTGTACCAAATTTGGTATGTCTACGACAAAATAAAATTTTGCACTTCCATGCAATCTCCCTAGGTGGCGCTATAGTGTCCATTTCAGATTTTCTTATAGAAATCTGTTCAGGGCCGGGGTGTCCACCAACGATTGAAGTTTGAGTGAAATCGGCCAAAGTATGTGCGAATTATCACTCGTCGAATTTGATGGCGAGCCACAAAAACGAACCTGAAATTTGTGGCGTTGTCACGGAAACACCGTTCACTCTTTTAGAACGCTTTTAACAACTTTTAATGTCCCACTTGTCTAGATGATACAGCACGATTCTGGTGAGTCTGGGTCAAAAACCCTAGGAGGAGTTCGTTAAAATACGAGGACAGGAAAATGCACCCTCGGTGCCAGGTCACGTGCTCGATCCAAAATGGCCGACTTCCTGTTGGTCGCTTAGCAACCGCATAATATACTTTTTTGTTCCTTATCCCATGATGCATCTGTGTACCAAATTTGGTATGGCTACGACAAAGTTTATGCCGGGCGTCCCATTGGCGACGACAGATGTTTGGCCTGTTGCCATGGCAACACGATGGGACATGGCGTGTTGACGTCATTAAGTTTTTTGATCGATACCCCGTCACGAATATGTGTACCAAATTTGGTATGTCTACGACAAAGTAAAATTTTGCGCTTCCATGCAATCTCCCTAGGTGGCGCTATAGCACCTATTTCAGATTTTCTTATATCAATCTGTTCAGGGCCGGGGTGTCAACGAACGATTAAAGTTTGAGTGATATCGGCCAAAGTATGCGCGAATTATCGCTCATTGAAATTTGATGGCGAGCCGCAAAAACGAACCCGAAATTTGTGGCGTTGTCACGGAAACACCGTTCACTCTTTTAGAACGCTTTTAACAACTTTTAATGTCCCACTTGTCTAGATGATACAGCACGATTCTGGTGAGTCTGGGTCAAAAACCCTAGGAGGAGTTCGTTAAAATACGAAGACAGGAAAATGCACCCTCGGTGCCGGGTCGCGTGCTCGGCCCAATATAGCTGACTTCCTGTTGGTCGCCTAGCAACGCCATAATATATTTTTTGGTTCGTAACGACATGACCTATCCACCACCCGAATTTCGTTTATCTACGACAAAGTTCATTTATCGGGTATAGCCATAGGCGCAATGTATTTTGATTTTTGAGGTGGCGCTGTGGAGCCATTTTTAAAGATTTTTTAATACAGATTATTTGTAAATTCCTTTTTTGGCGTTCTTGAATTTTGCGCAAAATTTCGTGAGTTTTCGTCAGTGGGAAGTACCCGAAACCTGAAAAAGTGGTCGGGAAAATAATAATAAGAATAATAAGAAAAACCAGAACAGTAACAATATAGTGCCACGAATGGTAACACAAAATATATCAATGGAAAGGGCGCACGTCCAGTAACCCACCCGTGGGGTCCATTGACACCTACCAGCGCGTTTCACACGTTCCACGCTTGGTTCTGCAGTGCTTCGCACCGCAGAACAGTTACAAAAGGCCCTATGCGCTCTTCAGCGCTCGGGCCTAAATATAGCCGCAAGCGGCGATGATCGGCCCTCGCTTGCACTCGCAGGGGGGGTGGCGCTAACGCGCCATTTTCCTATTCCCATGAGCCATATATGTACTAAATTAGGTGTGGCTACACCAAAGCTTTTGCCGGCGTTCTAATGGCAGGGACAGCTGTTTGACCTGTTACCATGGCAACATGACGGGAGATGCCGCGGGGTCATCATTGAGATTTTTGATCGAGACCCTGTCACGAATGTGTGGTCCAAATTTGGTGTGTCTACGGCAAAGTAAAATCTTTCTGTTCCATGCAATCTCCCTAGGGGGCGCTATTACGGCCAATTGAGATTTTCTTATATCAATCTGTGTAGGGCCGGGGTGTTCAGCAACGATTAAAGTTTGAGTAAAATCGGCCAAAGTATGAGCGAAATTATCACTCGTCGAAGTTTGACAGGAAATGACGCCTTCGCCACCAGGTCACATGGTCTATCCAATATGGCTGGTTGGTTGCCTAGCAATGGTGTAATATAATTTTTTGTTCCTCTTCCCATGATGCATCTGTGTACCAAATTTGGTTTGACTAGGACAAAGTTTTTGCCTGGCGTCCCATTGATGACGACAGATTTTTGGCCTGTTGCCATGGCAACACAATGGGAGATGCCATGGGGTCATCATTGAGATTTTTGCTCGAGACCCTATCACGAATGTGTGTACCAAATTTGGTATGTCTACGACAAAGTAAAATTTTGCACTTCCATGTAGTCTCCCTAGGGGGCGCTATAGTGTCCATTTCAGATTTTCTTATATCAATCTGTTCAGGGCCGGGGTGTCCACCAATGATTGAAGTTTGAGTGAAATCAGCCAAAGTATGCGTGAATTAACACTTGTCGAAGTTTGACAAGAAATGACGCATTTGCCACCAGGTCACATGGTCTATCCAATATGGCTGGTTGGTCGCCTAGCAACCGCTTAATATACATTTTTGTTCCTATTCCCATGATGCATCTGTGTACCAAATTTGGTTTGGCTACGACAAAGTTTTTGCCTGGTGTCCCATTGGTGACAACAGATGTTTGGCCTGTTGCCATGGCAACACGATGGGACATGGCGTGTTGGCGTCATTGAGTTTTTTGATCAAGACCCCGTCACAAATGTGTGTACCAAATTTGGTATGTCTACGACAAAGTAAAATTTTGCACTTCCATGCAATCTCCCTAGGTGGCGCTATAGTGTCCATTTCAGATTTTCTTATATCAATCTGTTCAGGGCCGGGGTGTCCACCAATGATTGAAGTTTGAGTGAAATCAGCCAAAGTATGTGTGAATTATCGCTCATCGAATTTGATGGCGAGTCACAAAAACGAACCTGAAATTTGTGGCGTTGTCACGGAAACACCGTTCACTCTTTTAGAACGCTTTTAACAACTTTTAATGTCCCACTTGTCTAGATGATACAGCACGATTCTGGTGAGTCTGGGTCAAAAACCCTAGGAGGAGTTCGTTAAAATACGAGGACAGGAAAATGCGCCCTCGGTGTCAGGTCACGTGCTCGGTCCAAAATGGCCGACTTCCTGTTGGTCGCCTAGCAACCGCATAATATACTTTTTTGTTCCTATTCCCATGATGCATCTGTGTACCAAATTTGGTTTGGCTACGACAAAGTTTATGCCGGGCGTCCCATTGGCGACGACAGATGTTTGGCCTGTTGCCATGGCAACACGATGGGACATGGCGTGTTGGCGTCATTGAGTTTTTTGATCGATACCCCTTCACGAATATGTGTACCAAATTTGGTATGTCTACGACAAAGTAAAATTTTGCGCTTCCATGCAATCTCCCTAGGTGGCGCTATAGCACCCATTTCAGATTTTCTTATATCAATCTGTTCAGGGCCGGGGTGTCCACCAACGATTAAAGTTTGAGTGAAATCGGCCAAAGTATGCGCGAATTATCGCTCGTCGAAGTTTGATGGCGAGCCGCAAAAACGAACCCGAAATTTGTGGCGTTGTCACGGAAACACCGTTCACTCTTTTAGAACGCTTTTAACAACTTTTAATGTCCCACTTGTCTAGATGATACAGCACGATTCTGGTGAGTCTGGGTCAAAAACCCTAGGAGGAGTTCGTTAAAATACGAGGACAGGAAACTCCGCCTTCGGCGCCGGGTCACGTGCTCGTTCCAATATGGCCGACTTCCTGTTGGTCGCCTAGCAACGGCATAATATATTTTTTGGTTTGTAACGACATGACCTATCCACCACCCGAATTTCGTTTGTCTACGACAAAGTTCATTTTTCGGGTATAGCCATAGGCGCAATGTATTTTGATTTTCCAGGTGGCGCTGTCGAGCCATTTTTAAAGATTTTTTAATACAGATTATTTGTAAATTCCTTTTTTGGCATTCTTGAATTTTGTGCAAAATTTCGTGAGTTTTCGTCGGTGGGAAGTACCCGAAACCTGCAAAAAGGGGGGGAGGAAAATAATAATAATAATAATAAATATAGCCGCAAGCGGCGATGATCGGCCCTCGCTTGCACTCGCAGGGGGGGTGGCGCTAACGCGCCATTTTCCTATTCCCATGAGCCATATATGTACTAAATTAGGTGTGGCTACACCAAAGCTTTTGCCGGGCGTCCTAATGGCAGGGACAGCTGTTTGACCTGTTACCATGGCAACATGACGGGAGATGCCGCGGGGTCATCATTGAGATTTTTGATCGAGACCATGTCACGAATGTGTGGTCCATATTTGGTGTGTTTCTGGCAAAGTAAATTTTTCCTGTTCCATGCAATCTCCCTAGGGGGCGCTATTACGGCCAATTGAGATTTTTTTATATCAATCTGTTCAGGGCCGGGGTGTCCACCTACGATTAAAGTTTGAGTAAAATCGGCCAAAGTATGTGCGAATTATCACTCGTCGAAGTTTGACAGGAAATGGCACCTTCGCCACCAGGTCACATGGTCTATCCAAAATGGGTGGTTGGTTGCCTAGCAATGGTATAATATACTTTTTGTTTATCTTCCCATGATGCATCTGTGTACCAAATTTTGTTTGACTATGCCAAAGTTTTTCCAGAGAATCCTAATGACAAGGACAGATGTTTGGCCTGTTGCCATGGCAACATGATGGGAGATGCTGCGGGGTCATCATTGAGATTTTCCTGTATTTCCTGGAAAATGTGTCTTTTTGAAGATTTGCCCACATTTGAGATTGTGGCTGTTTTAAAAGTTTCATAAATTAAAATATGGCAGAATTAGATGACTACATAAAATTAGATTATGACATTTGTCCCACATAATTAATCCAAGATGATGGACTTCCATTTTGGCAGGGGGTGTGGTCACAATATATATATTTTTTGTTCTTCTTACCATGATATATGTGTGTACAAAATTTTGTTTGGCCACACCAGTGTTTTCATCAGGCATCCTATTGGCGAGCCTGTTGCCATGGCTACACGATGGGACATGGCATGTGGGCATCATTGACTATTTTGAGACCATGTCACGAATGTGTGTACCAAATTTTGCATGTTACATTTTATAATATTTTGTTATTTCATACAGTCTCCTTAGGGGGCGCTATTGCGCCTATTTAAAGTTAATGTCCAGGGTTCCTTCAATCTGGTTTTGGCTTCTTAGACCTGGTTAGTTCTAGGTTAGACCTGGTCCTGACTATAGTTTTGTTCAGGGCCAATCATAAAGCACTAATAGACAGCCAATCAGCATGGTCCACACACTGTCTTGCGGTGGAATTTTGTGTGTTCTGTTGCCGTGCAGAGAAGAGAGTTTGTCCGGATCTGGTTTATTTATTACTTGTTTAGACCTGAAAATCCTAGTCCTGGTTTAGACCTGCTTTAGTCCTCCTTAGGCCTGGTTTAGTCTTTTTTTTTATCTGATTTTGGCTGTATTATTTATTTATTTATTTATTTATTTATTACTTTTTTTTATCTTTATCTATCTATCTATCTATCTATCTATCTATTTATCATGCTGAAAATTGCCTTCGTTGTCAAAATACGTGTCTGTCGTAAATAAAATAAATAATCCAAAAAAAAGCCCGAATTGGGCAGGAAAACCCTCCTTCCTGATACATCATTATACGTCATTGTGCGCATGTGCAGAACACACAGAGCACACAGGGCACTCACGAGAGGAGAGGAGAGGAGAGGAGAGGAGAGGGGAGGGGGAAGAAAGGGGAGGGGGGACTGCACACGCGGGGAAGGAGAGGAGGAGAGGGAGAGGAGGGGAGGGAGGGAGCTGCACGTGGGGGAGGGGTAGAGCCACACCCGAGCCACACCCAAGACACACACACTCAATCCATCTACACTTCTGATTGGCTGTTTGTGGCCTGGTAACAGCCAGACAGCCAATCAGCTGCACTGGTGGTGGGGTGATAGAAGAGTATAAGTAGGACCTAACAGGGTGTGGCCGACTGAACGTCTATGGTATCTGCTATAGCGCGTTCTCCTCTGCGACTTGAGTGAATCCTTTTTTGGACAATTCAAGAAGCTTTCACAACTCTATCTCGGATTTTACATCTCCATCTTGTGTGAAGATCGTGTCTTGGACCTAGAAAAGAAGAATCTTCTCATCTTGTGGATTACAGCTCTCCCGGACTTCTCTTCAACACATCTAAAGGTAGGAAAAATTTATTTTCTCTCTGTCTACTTTAGCCTTGTTGCAAACTGATGAATATTACGATTGTTCATAATGTAAGTTGAAAGAATTGTATTTTAACTGCATATATTTAGATTTGTTTTGTTTTAGATGTGATATTGGTCTAGTTTAGTCCTGTTTTAAACTTGGTGTAGAGTAGACCCACTTTACCCCTGCTTTTAGCTTAAACCTGGTTAAAGATCCCATGACATGGTACTTCTTGATGCTTTTATATGGCGCATTAGTGGTTCCCTAATACAGTGGTACCTCACCTTACGAAATTAATTTGTTCCAGAAGTGGTTTCGTAACGTGAAAAATTCGTAAGTTGAGTAGCTATTTCAATGGAAAAAGCCTGATTCGTTCCAAGGCCCCGATCCAAGTTTTTTTTTTTTTTATAGTGTAACTTTTTTATAGTGTAACAATGTGTTCTGCGTCCTGATTGGTTTCTCAGACTCGATTTAAACTTTTCTCACGTTTTTCTCTCGTTTAAACACTCAAACTTTCATAGATTTTCAACAAAACGTATCAATTGAAGTGTGGGGGAAGCGGGAGGGGGAGAAAACTGCACGGACACGTGTGATAGCGCACATGACCCGGCGCAGAGCTGACAGCAGGACTAGACCAAGATCTAAACCTGGACTGGACCAGGACTAAACCAGGACTAAACCAGGACTAGACCAGGTGGATTAAAGCGCCGCGTGCGGGTCTATTTCCTGGTTTCTCACGAGTCACAGCTGAGGCGGGGACCGCAGGCAGTCTGAGCGCATGTGAGCGCGGCTCCTCCTGGTTTAGTCCTGGTTTAGTCCTGGTTTAGTCCTGGTTTAGTCCAGGTTTAGTCCTGGTCCAGTCCAGGTTTAGATCTTGGTCTAGTCCTGCTGTCAGCTCTGCGCCGGGTCATGCTGCGCACACGTGTCCGCGCAGTTTTCTCCCCCCCCCCGCCCCCCCCCCCCCACTTCAATATTGATACGTTTTGTTGAAAATCTATGAAAGTTTGAGTGTTTAAACAGAGACAAATGTGAGAAAAGTTTAAATCCAGTCTGAGAAAAGCGTATAATGTGTGTGGCTGAGCGCGCATTATTTGAATTTTTGAGATTTCGCGTTTCGTAACTTGAAATTTCATTCGCATCTAGAGACAAAAATTTACCGTGAAGGCGTTTCGTAACTTGAAATTTTCGTTTGTTGGGTCATTCGTAAGGTGAGGTACCACTGTACTGCAAATGAATCCTTCTCTTTATTTTTTATTTTATTTTTCTACTTTATTCTGGGCGTGGTGCTTGATTGCAAATGAGGACAAAAACAGAGGACAAAGTCCCTGTGCCTTCTGTGAGTGTAAGAGTGGAGAAGGAGAGAAGCGATCGTAATAAACTTTTCACAAGACCAGCTCTGTATTGTCCCATGAAAAAAACACTCGTATGCGTCTGACATTTCCAAAGAAAATAAAATTAAACTACTGCTGTTTCAGAGGCTCGAATGAAGGAGCCAAAACATACTCTTTTCTTCATCATCAAGTCTAGGGACAGAGCGGGGGTTAGGGGAGCTCACATTAACATTCAAAAACCCCAGAAAGTGAAAATTTCATGCCATGGGACCTTTAACAAATGCTTTAAAACAGCTGTACACAAGCTTTAAAACATATCTGATTACTACATTACCGTATTACAATTTAAATGGTTCATTTTAACTTTCTTCAGATGCCTCGTGGAAAGTCATTCCGCCGTTCCCAGGCAGCTCGGCGAAGAATGGCAGAACGGCAGCAGCCGCCTGCTGTTTTTGAGCCTGACAAGAAGGTAAGTCCTTTTAACTCTAACAATATTACTACTAATAATAATTTTCTAGGGTTTGGCACTGGCTACCGCTTCCCAGTGCGTAACTGGCCAAAGTCTCTGGTCACTGGAAAGAGCCACAAGCTGGTGATACCTCCGGAGGACCCTGACAAGAAGGTAAGACCTTTTAACTGTAAATGCAGTTTACAAAATCTTAACTTTCTTAAATCTTAATTTTTTCAGTTTGTTCTGGTTGTCGGGGCCTCTCATCTGCGACACTTCATCGATGGCTTTGCCCAGATACCACAGGGGAAGATCATCTTTGGTTTCAGCTCCACCCCGGGAGCTGCAGCCGCGGAGCTTGAGAGGGAGATCAGGCACATACAGGTGGATCGTTCTCCCTCTCTTGTTCTGCTCACCGCTCCCTCCAACAACCTGACGGCCAGCAGGACAATCGATGAGGCTGCAGCCGACTTCGGTCGCTACCTTGCCACCGCTTGTAGCCGCTGGCCAAAGGTACCATATTTCCAAAATTGTTTACTCCATGCGTGAAAAGTCCCTCAGTCGTCCAGGTAGAATCCATGATAACAGGAGAAGTTCAATTTGTCAACTGGACAAAGTTTGTTTGGTTGAAAACGTTTCGCCGCTCATCCGAGAGGCTTCGTCAGCTCTAATAAGAATACTGGTAAGACACTTGCTTATATCCTCCTCCCTACAGCAAGATATAAGCAAGTGTCTTACCAGTATTCTTATTAGAGCTGACGAAGCCTCTCGGATGAGCGGCGAAACATTTTCAACCAAACAAACTTTGTCCAGTTGACAAATTGAACTTCTCCTGTTATCATGTTTACTCCATGCACAATCTTTTAAAAAAGTACTGTGTTGACAAGAGGGTGTTGGGGTAAATACTATTGAGTCAATTAAGTTGTGTAGATTAACAATTCTTAGACTAGTAATTAATTAAGATAAGGTGTACACGTTCTCCCGTTTCTTCTCATTAGATAGCCTACTAATTTAGAACTGGTTTAATCAAGCTGTAATTCTGGCTTTAAAGGAAAAGTAACGTTATTTTACAATCTGAGCCTTCTTTCGGTAATAAAACAAGTCGTTTGACTCACCCATAGCACGTTGGTGTCATTTGGAGCTGTTTGGTAAAAGTTATGTTGTAGCGTATCCGTTAGCGTGAGTACTCGGGGCATTACTTTGCGGTCTCCAAATAACACAAACTTTAGCACTTTTCAAATCATAGAAGCCCGATGTCTTTAGTCTACGATTTCGTGTGGTCAAAAGTGGCCTGTAATCCGAGATTTAGCCATAGTTTCGAGTTGATGAGGATTGATTGATTGAGGTTGATGCTCTCAGCTCCCGGGACCCAAACATGAAACGCAAAGCTGTAAACTATGGATAAATCTCGGATTACAGGCCACTTTTGCTTCAAAAGAAATCGTAGATTAAGACATCGGGCTTCTATGATTTGAAAAGTGCTAAAGTTTGTGTTATTTGGAGACCGCAAAGTAATGCCCCGAGTACTCACGCTAACGGATACGCTACAACATAACTTTTACCAAACAGCTCCAAATGACACCAACGTGCTATGGGTGAGTCAAACGACTTGTTTTATTACCGAAAGAAGGCTCAGATTGTAAAATAAAGTTACTTTTCCTTTAAACCTTGTTAGATCCTATTATAGTGCTGGTTTAGACTGGTCAAGTCCTTGCTTGAAACAGATTTGATTGCTTTCTACTCTCTCATTTTAACAAAATATTTAAACTAAAATATTGTTTTGAGGTCTGTGTCCTGGATTTTCCACCTCGCCTAAATGTTGAGGTGGATTTGCAAAATCATCTGCGCCAGGAGTACCATCGTGTGGCGGCACGCATGAGTACGTGTGTCTCTATGTGTCTTTATGAAATCTCTCGTGTGTATGTGTATAACATTGTATGTATAACATTCTTTCTTTTTTTTTTTTTCTTTTACTGAAGGTATCAAGTACTACTCTATTGTGGATTACTTTCCAATGAACCGCCTCAACCTGTGGTGTAGGGATGGGGTAAGTAATATTCTGAAATGCAAGTATCTAATATGCAGTGGAAATGATAATTGTTTTCTTTTGTATCATTTGCAGGTCCATCTCAGTGATACTGATGGTGGCATGGACATGCTTGGCCAGTTGCTTTGGACTGTCTCACACCTACAGTTGGAGATGGACACCCCCAGACCATCGCCACAAGCTCCAGTGCCCTCCCCACCAACCAGGCAGGTCAAACCAGTGCTGGTTGTGACAGGCCCTGCCCCTCGGCCACGGCCACCACCTCCTGATGCCAATCAGATGGTGGTGGTCACACGGAAAAAGAAGGTGAGGCTAGTGTCTTGTCATAACCTCATGAATGTACCTCATGAATTGTTTTTAAGATTGTTTTATTACTGCCCTTGCAGAAGAACCGACGTGAAAGCCCTGTGCACTCCCCAGGGGATTCTAAGAGGCTGGTTCACCAAGAGCAGGTTTGTTTTGAGTGTGTGGCATTTTGGCAACACTTCCTAGAGTCTTATGATGTATTTAGATCAAACCTAATTTTAACAGGTGGAGTCAGTCTTTTCGATCCCGCTTTCACCGGTGTATTTCAGCACCGCCATTTTGAAAGAGATGGAGAAGTTCATTCCATCTGACCTTGATGCTGAGTGCACTGCCTGCTTTTCTGTTGAAAAGAAGGTAAGGTTATTGAGTAGAAATGTTTTATGTTAAATAAAGTAAAATGTTTTTTGATCTGTATTTTATACTCAGTAATTGTTATTAAGACTGTTGTCATTTACATTTTATTACTGCTCTTACTTAAGGACCAGCCTGGAAGTTCTGCGCACTCCCCAGGGCTTCCCAAGAGGCGGCTGGTTCAGCAGAAGGTTTGTTTTGAGTGTCTGGCATTTTAAAAACACTACCTAATCTCATAATTTTGATACATTTTATATATAGAAATTTTGATGTATGGGAAATACTGTTTTATGCATTTATAGATATATTATTTTTTTCAGGCAACTCATGTCAGATGTTCTGAAGCTGCTGCCTCCAAGAGAAGCCAGCCCAAGCAGCAGGTATGTACAATTCTGAAAAAAGAAGTGAAACAATTTCTGAATATTATTTCATCTTTGAATGGAATGTAACAAGACGAGAACTGTAAATAAATACATTTATAGGTGCTAAGGTTAAGACTGTGAAGCCTGCATCAGCTTCAGCCCCAAAGCTGTGATGTGCCTGGCCAGATATGTGCCTTTTATGTAATACTGCACATGCAGTTGTTAAATAATAATATTTAATAAGAATTTGCTGTGTGGTCATAATTTTAATTTCTGGACATGGACAGCAGATGTGATACACTTTTGTCAACTTTGTTTCCCCACAAACTATTATGATACATAATAATAAGTAATAAATAAAATAAATAAAGTAACAGATAGAAAACATGAAAACCTTTTGACTGTATTATCAAAGAGCCTCAAACCAAAATTACATGAATGACAACATGAATTTTCTTGTTTTTGTTCTTCAGAAGGAGGTTGAAGTGGTGGGGACTCCTGAAACGTCACCTACCAGTGCTGCACACATGTTGCGTGAGGATCAGGTTGGTATTGTTAAAGGTCCCATGGCATGAAATTTTCACTTTCTGAGGTTTTTGAATGTTAATGTGAGCTCCCTTACCCTGTTTAGCCCCCCCCTTCCGGCTAAAAGTTGTAAAATGTGTAAACTGAGCAATTGCGATCCTTTTCTGCATTTGAAAAAAAGACAGCCCTTACGGGCGATTTTGGACAAGGGAATTTTCTGACATCACACTCGGGGAAAGGTTTCCACCTCCCGTCTGGATGTCACCCCCTGTGAGTGTTTTTTTCATGGGACAATACAGAGCTGGACTTGCAAATGGCTTCTCCATGTGAATTGGGACAGGGCTCATGTCTCCTTTCTTCCGTCCGCGTCTCCCGTTCCTCTGCTTACACACATGGAGCCAAACCAGGAAACTGTGTCTCTGTCTCTCTCCTCCTCATTTGCATTCAAGCAACATGCCCAGAATAAAGCGTTTAGAACCATATTTCTGAATAGGGCCTGAGAATTAAAATTTCTAATTAAAGAGATGAAATAATCACGTTCTACTTTTCAAGAATTATCAACACGTATGAGTGAGGGGGTACTCGAGGTATGACAAAAAGGCTCAGGGGGTACACAAGACAAAAAAGGTGGGGAAACACTGATATACAGTATTAGGGAACCACTAAGGCGCCATATAAAAGCATCAAGAAGTACCATGTCATGGGATCTTTAAGTTTGAAATGTAGTATTACCACAGTAATCATTTTTTTTCATGCATTTGACAAATTTACTGATGTAGGTGGAGCCAGGAGTTGTGGGGGTGACGCCTGGAGCATCACCCACCAGTGCTGATGTGGACGCGCTCCCTGATGTGTTGGCGAAGAACCTGGTTTGTATTTACAATGATTAGGTGCAGCTATGTATGAAACATGTATGAAAGATAATCAGTGACAATAGTTTCACAGCAAATTATCTGACATGGAAAAAATAAGTTGTATTCAATTTATCATATTTACCCACCACCACAGGTTCTCATCAATAGTAATTTTAGATATAAGATATTCAGTGCATTTTTTTTTTCATAGACTGAGAAGAGTCATCACATTCCATCCAAGATGACCAAGAAGACGAAGAGGACCAAGAACAGCGGTCCATGCATCTGCTGCTCTCCGGGTAAAGACAAGCCAATTTGTGATGTTTCTTTTGGTGCTGGCTTGACTGAGATGAAAGCTGATCTCAGATCAGAAGCAGATCTCCAGTCTGGTAAGTCTGTGCCTCAGAACATCAGTGGATCATTTCACCAGGGGAATGATCGCTTCATGTATCCCGGTTTTCAGTGCGCACCAATAGCATTAGTGAGTCTTGCAAAGCATGTAGCATGTCCTGTGTCTTCATGGCAGAAGCAGGACCTGGATAGAGTTCTTGTTTTGGGTGATGCATTGTATGTATACTGCAGAGAGAACAGAAAGATTACCCCGGGGTCTTATATGATGCTTGTCTCAAATCTGCCAAAGGAATGGGACATTGAAGGTCAGACATTTCACTTTCAGTACGGTGACTGTGTTTCTGGTGTTGTTGGTCTAGATAGTGGGGAGCTTATTGATCAAGAGGTTCTTGTTAGTTTGGGAAATGGTTTAGAGAGAATGTTGTCACAGTATGACACTTGTCTGTTCACTTTATGCAAGACCACGTGTTCCATCATTCATGATAATGGTTTGTATGCTGTCGTTGATTCTCATTCTCGTAGCAAAATTGGCATTGTAGACGCAGATGGCAGTAGTGTTGTGTGTTATTTCAGGTCTGTTTCTGAATTGTATTCTCACTTTTGTCATTTGGCTCATGTATTTGACAGTAAAGATAATTCATTTGAAATCAGTGGAGTTGTTGTCACTAAGGCAGATACAAATGTGATCATTAGAAAGCGGGCAAGGTCAACAGATTGCAGTGAGCCTAGGGTTAAAGCAGGATCTCCAAAGAGTAAATGCATCCACAGATCCAAAAAACACAGAACTGATAAATCCGACAGTGAGGAGGTCACTGAAGGTGTTCAGTTTATTGGCCATGAACAAACTCCAATGCAGTTCAGTCCTATTGAGAAGGACATTTGCCAGGCTCTCTGCAAAAAAATCAATGTGGCTTTTGAACAATTAAATACCTCCCAATTGACAACAAACAGCTTTTTAGGTCTCCCATGCAAAAATGAATCCATTGTTGCTGATGGCAATTGTTATTTTCGGGCAATTTCACTTGCAGTGACTGGAACACAAAAGAATCATCGTAAAATTCGGCTTTCAATAGTAAAAGAACTTGAACAGAACGCTGTCAAGTACAAGAGTCTCTTGCGTCCTGGGTTTGTCTCTGTTGCTGAGTATATTGAAAAAAACAGAATGAAATATGTCAATAGCTGGGCCACAGAGGTCGAAATTCAGGTAACAGCTGACTATTTGGGGTTAAGTATATTTACGTTTTTAAATGGAAATTGGCTGCAGTACAAGTGTAATGGCAAATTGTTGTCAAGCCAAGGTATATACTTGGAAAACCGCAATAACAATCATTATGAAGTCGTAAAGTGTGTTAAAGATTCAGAGGGGAAAAGTTGTTGTGGCCTTTGTCAAACTGATATTAATCAAATTGGATACAGTTTTAGATTTCGGGAAATCTCTCTAGTAAATACTGAACATGCTAAACTGCTAAAACGCAGAGAGAAAGAGAGAGAAAAATTCAGAAAACGGTATGCACAGAAAGCTGTGTATAGACAGTATGTAAGATCTATAAAAAGAAACAAGTATTGGCAACAACTGAATTTTAGAAACAAGTTAAAAAACAGAAGTAAAGAAATGTATAAAGCAAACAAACTGCACAGAGACAAACTCAAGGCCATGAGCATTCTAAAATATAGTACCGATAAGTCCCTCCAAGCAAGCGTTAAAGCTTACAGTAAAGAAAAATACAGTACTGATAAATCCCACAAAGAAAGCGTTAAAGCTTATAGTAAAGCAAAATACAGTACTGATAAATTGCACAGGGATAAAAAAAAGGCCCTAAGTAAGAAAAATTACCGGAAAAGTAATTCACATCGTGAGAGATTAAAAGCTGCAAGTAAAGAAAAATACAAAGACCCGGTATACAGAAAGGAAAAAATAATTAGTAGTAAAACCCGATATCATAATAGCGAAAACAAAAAGCGTATTCAAGAAACAATAAAAATGACCAAGAAACTCCACAAACTCAAATTAAAGGACTTAGAATATGTCATGGAGAGTTTCTTGACTAAAGTTGAGAAGGGCCCAGAATTCATCTGTTCTGTGTGCCATAGAATGTTTTTTGAAAATTCAGTTATACATTGTAACATGGATAACTATGCAAAGAAAGAAAAATCATTAGTTGCAGCTAATAAGTGTATAAAGGACACATATTTGCATAAATGTAGCAGTCACTGTGTCAGTCCATGCCCGATAAAAACAACTGCCAAAGGTAAACTCTGGATCTGTTATACCTGTCACCGAAAGATAAAAAGAGGTGACACTCCAGCTGAAAGTGCAGTTAATAACTTAGAACTAGACCCCATCCCAGAAGAACTGTCAAGCTTAAACAGTGTAGAAGAACTTCTGGTATCCCCCAATGTAGCAATGATGAAGATAATAGCTTTACCCAGAGGAGGGCAGAGAGCTTGTCATGGGCCAATAGTCTGCTGCCCTTCAAACCTAACTCAGACTGTAAACATTTTGCCGCGCTCTGACTTGGGTGGTGTATTGTTGCCAATAAAGCTAAAACGTAAACTGACATATAAAGGCCATTATGACTTTCAATTTGTTGATACAATTCGTATAAAACATGCCATTAAGTGTTTAAAAAGGATAAATAAGTTTTTTAAGGACATACAATTTGATGAATCATGGATAAATGAATTTTCAAAAGAAGAGATGGATGAAGTCTTTCAAGATGATATGAGCGAATTTTGTGAAGACGTAGACCCATTCCTTGATGACAAAATGCCAACTTCAGAGCAGGAAAATGAAAAAACTGAAGACGAAGTTCTAAATGATGAACTCTTGCATGACCAACAGCGATACTGTGTATTTCAGGACACTTGTTCTTTGCCCCTGGATTTAGGTCAAGAAATATTGGATCAGTACTTGGATGGTATTTTAAATCTGGCTCCAACAGAGGGTAACAATCCAGTGAAATTACTCTCAGATCGTGAGAATGAAGCCAAGTGCTTTCCATGTCTCTTTCCCCGCGGTCAGTTTACGTTTCATGATAAGAGACCTGTACGGATAACTTTGATGCGTTATTTAAATAATAGAATAATGCATGCCGATGGACGATTTTCAAGGAGTTTACTGTATCTCTTTTATGCATACTACATATCCGTTCTTCAACAAGTAGTTTCAAGCGTATCTATTGCACTTCGAAAAGGTGATACAGTTACATTTTCTCAGGGCAATGAATCAAATATTAAAGAAACTCTGAGAACGATGCTGGAGCATGACAGTGGATACCGGTTTCTTAAACCTATAAGAGGAAGTCCAGCCTACTGGCAATCGGCGTCTAGTGATTTGGTAGCGATGGTGCGCCAGTTAGGGGTCCCAACCTGGTTCTGTTCATTTTCCAGTGCTGATATGCGCTGGAAAAATTTACTTAACACTATCCTGAGACATGAAGGTCGATTACAAACAGTAGAAGACCTAGAGTGGTCTGAGCGCTGTGAACTCTTAAGGCGTAACCCGGTAATCGCGGCCAGGATGTTTGACTATCGCTGGCATATATTTCTTAAAGAAGTACTAATGTCTCCGTCACATCCCATTGGTGAAATTATTGATTATTTCTATCGGGTTGAGTTCCAGCAGAGAGGTTCCCCTCATGTACACTGTTTGTTTTGGGTAAAAAACGCACCCAAACTTCATGAAAACACTGATGAAGAAGTGATTGAGTTTATCGATAAATACGTCACATGTGAGCTGCCAGCCGAGGACGATCCTTTGTATGAAGTAGTCACGTCTGTGCAGCAACATTCTAAGCGACACTCAAAAACTTGTAAAAAAAATAAAACACAATGCCGCTTTAATTTCCCGCGTCCTATATCTTCCCGTACTTTCTTTAAAAAATCTGAGCCAAAACCCAAATGCCCAAAATGTCACCCTGCCAAAACTGATGTTAGTACACGTGATAATCAGGTGGAGTGTATCTGCCATACAACAATGCCTGCAGCACAAGGTGTGGAGATGGTGTCTAATGTGAAAAAAATCAGCCTGATGGATAACTGTCCTTATGACTGTCCTGATGCTGTATTTGAATCCCTTGGGTTTAATCAGGAAGTATACGAAAAAGCATATAATTGTTTGGGCGGTCGCACACATATCGTTTTAAAGAGAAATATTTCTGAGATTTGGAATAATCAGTATAGCCGTTTTATTCTCAAAATGTGGAATGCTAATTTTGACATTCAGTATGTTGTGGACCCATATGCTTGTATTGTTTATATAATCTCATATATTTCCAAATCTGAAAGAGAAATGGGATTATTGTTAAGTATGGCCCAAAAAGAAGCCCGCAAAGGAAATTTAGATGCCAAAGGTGCCCTGAAAAAAATTGGTTCTGTTTTCCTTCATAACAGAGAGGTGTCTGCACAGGAAGCAGTTTATTTACTTACTAATATGCATTTAAAAGAATGTTCCAGAAAAGTTGTGTTTATACCCACAGGAGAGAACATAGTTAGAATGAGCAGGCCCTTAAATACCATTGATGAAACAGATCGAGAAGACGATATCTGGATGTTAAACATTATTGATAGATATAAGAACCGTCCCAACAATAGTGTGTTCAATGACATGTGTATGGCAACATTTGCATCTGAATATCGTGTACTAACAAAAGGTGAAAAATCTAAAAACTCAATCCCACTACAATTTGATCATGGATTTATTGTTAAACGCTCACGTACTCAAGCAGCAGTCATACGCTATGCGCGTTTTTCAAAAACAAAAAACCCAGAACAGTATTACAGAAGTATGATTGAATTATTTGTCCCCTATCGTCACCATTTAAAGCCGGAAAGCTTCGCGTCGTTCTTGCAGTTTTATAAAAATGGTAATGTTCAGTTTTCCAATGGTTCAATGCGTAGCGTATGTTCTGTTGTAAAATCAAACAGGCGCAAATTTGAAACAGTTAAAGAAGATTTAGAGGAGCTCCAGAAAGAAGTTGACCTTAATCCAGACGTGGAAAATGCGTGGTCACGTTTATGCCCAGAACAAGAGTCTGAAAGAATGGACTGCATAAATGAAATGGAACATCAACGCCAAGGAAATCTTGAAGAAGAACCACTTGCCATTCCTGATTTAGCTGTATGTCAGGAAGAAATATTCCATTTAGAAAAGCGCAATAATATATTGAGTAGACAAGAGGGTTTGGATTTAGTTCGTACATTAAATCAAGAACAGTTGGCCATCTTTTATAAAATCCGTGCTTGGTGTTTGGATAAAGTAGCTGGTAATAATCCTGAGCCATTGCATGTATTTATTACTGGTGGGGCGGGGACGGGGAAAAGTCACCTGATAAAAGCAATACAGTATGAGGCAATGAGGTTATTGGCCCCTCTGTGCCGAAATCCTGATAGCATTAGTGTGCTGTTAACTGCACCAACTGGGATGGCAGCTTATAATTTAAACGCAGCTACTATCCACACAACATTTCATATTGGAACTTTTTTGAGTTTGCCCTACTCCCCTTTAGGTGAAGAAAAGTTAAATTCTCTGCGTGTAAAGTATTGTGATTTACAAATTTTGATTATTGATGAAATATCTATGGTTGATCACAATTTACTCACATATATTCATGGTAGATTAAGACAAATCAAGCAAACAGGTGACTTTTCTCCATTTGGAAATGTAGCCATCATTGCTGTAGGAGATTTTTATCAATTGGCACCCGTTAAAGGGAAACCCCTATACAAAGACATTGAAGGCGTGAACTTCTGGACAAGTTTATTTTCATGTGTTGAATTAAGAACAATTGTCCGCCAAAAAGATGAAATATTTGCCAGTTTGTTAAACCGATTGAGAACTCGTTCTAGAACTACACCCATGTTAAGCAGTGACATTACAATTTTAAGACGCTGTGAAACTGGCGAGGAACCAGACACACTACATATTTTCCCAAGAAATCAACAAGTGGATGACTACAATGCCAAAAAACTTACCCGCACTTGCCCAGATTATGTTGAAATACATGCACAGGACTTTGGACTCAATAAGAAGACTGGGAAATTAGAGGCAAGGATAGTCCCCCATAGTGATGCGCCTTACACGTGCCTGTCAGAACAGTTGTTATTGGGTAATGGTGCGCGTGTTATGTTATGTAAAAATATTGATGTAAATGATGGCCTAGTTAATGGTTTATGCGGTACAGTAAAAGATATAGTGTGGTCTAATGAAAGGTTTCCGGTTGCCGTTTATGTTTTATTTGATGATGTCAATGTTGGTGTTCAAAAAAGAAAGCGGTATATACCCCCAACGCCAAATCTAATTGGATGCACACGCATTGAACCAGAGGAAGAACGAGCAAATAAAAAAGGTGGCATTCGTCGTCAGTTTCCTCTCAGACTTGCTTGGGCCTGTACTGTTCACAAGGTTCAAGGCATTTCTGTTGATAGTGCGGTCGTGTCCCTTGACAAAATTTTCACAGCCGGTCAGGCTTATGTCGCGTTGAGCAGAGTTAGAACATTATCCGGGCTCATAATCCAAAAGTTTGATCAAAAATCCATTTATTGCAATGATCATGTTAAATTTGCACTCCATTATATGCCATCCTTCATGACAGATTACATATCTAGGCCCATCACTAGTGTGCAAGACTTTACATTATTTTTGATGAATGTGCATGGATTACACAGACATGTGTCAGATTTGGCATTCGCTACACAGCCTTGGCAGCCTAACTGCATCGCTGTAACAGAGACGTGGCTAAGGGGTGACTCTTGTTTAGACACTGTTCAGATAGATGGATTTCAGTTTCATAGTCGTCCCCGTAGTGATAGTTATAAATGTAGTACCGACCCAGCACTTGTGGATTTCTGTAAGCAACAACACGGCGGAGTTGGTGTGTACTGTGACGTAAATGTAGCTTATGAAGTCACAGTACCTAATGTTGATCTAGAATGTGTAGCATACAACTGTTTGGCTTACAATATTTTAGTTGTTGTAATTTATCGTCCCCCATCTTATCCCATGTCATTGTTCATCAAAAATATGAAAAAGTTATTTAATTGGATACATTATAAAAGTGAAACAATTGTTATTGTAGGAGATTTTAATGACAATATACAGAAAGCCTCAAAATGGTCTAAATTTATGCTTGATCAAGGGTATAGTCAGCATGTTGAATGTCCTACAACAGAGAGAGGAACATTAATTGACCATGTATTTGTTAAAACGACAACCTTTGAGGTTCACTCTGTGGTGGTGCCAACATATTTCTCTGATCATGAAGGGATTGCGTGTTTTTTTAAGTATTTGAATAGTTAAATTATGTATCGCTGTTGGTCATTTATTTATTATACTATGTATTTATATTTTTTCTGTGTATCTAATCATGTAATAATCAATAATATATTCCAAAAATATATATAATAATCATGTGATTATGCTAATGCGACTGAAGCTTTGTACTTTTCTTTACTTAAATATTGGTTCTGTGTTTGATCTTTTGGTTTAATTTGGTCCAAGTCTGATGCTAGTTTTGTTCTGCATCAGTCCTTGTGTGATCCTGCTTTAGTCCTAGTGTGGTCATGGTTTAGTTCTGTTTTAGTCCTGGTGTTGTGCTGGTTTAGTCCTGCTTTAGACCTGGTTTAGTCCTGCTTTAGACCCGGTGTGGTCGTGGTTTAGTTCTGTTTTAGACCTGGTGTGCCGGATGAGTATGGTCCTTAGTGATGCTGTGTGCCTTACGCAGACCCCTGCTGTGGTAAATGTCCTGGATGGAGGGGAGACTGCTGCAATGATGACCTCTGCCGCTCACACCACCCTCTGTAGTGCTTTGCGGCTCTGAGCGGTGCAGTTCCCATACCACACAGTGATGCAGCCCGTCAGCAGGCTCTCGATGGTGCACCTGTAGAAGTTTGTGAGGATGCTGGTGTTCATACCAAACTTCCTCAACTTCCTCAGGAAGTAGAGTCTTTGTCGGGCTTTCTTAACCACAGTGTCTGTATGTAGTGTCCAGGACAGATCCTCAGTGATGTGTACCCCAAGGAAGGCTTTAGTCCTGATGTGGTTTGACTTGGTCCTGATTTAGTCCTATAGTGAGGCTGGTTTAGACCTGCTTGTAGACCTGGCGTGGTTTGGTTCGGCTTTAGTCCTGATGTGTTTTGACTTGGTCCTGATTTAGTCTTAGACTGGGGCTGGTTTAGACCTGCTTGTAGACCTGGCGTGGTTTGGTCCAGCTTTAGTCCTGATGTGGTTTGACTTGGTCCTGATTTAGTCCTAGAGTGGGGCTGGTTTAGACCTGCTTGTAGACCTGGTTTAGTCCTGCTTTAGACCCGGTGTGGTTGTGGTTTAGTTCTGTTTTAGACCTGGTGTGGTTTGGTCTGGCTTTAGTCCTGATGTGGTTTGACTTGGTCCTGATTTAGTCCTAGAGTGGGGCTGGTTTAGACCTGCTGTAAACCTGGCGTGGTTTGGTCCAGCTTTAGTCCTGATGTGGTTTGACTTGGTTCTGATTTAGTCCTCCAAGTAGGTTTTTGAGTTCCTGACTAGGGGGAATACCCAGAAGGTTATACCAAGTCTCAGAAGTTGAGCTCAGGGAGGCATTCTCAGAAGTTTACACTAAAGGGTAAGTAGGCAAAGGTGTGTTCAAATATATCCATGTCTCGGAAAATGTTGTTGTTTATCACTTTGTGATTGTTCACTGCAGATGGACAGCTCTTCTACGGAGATACTAGAAGAGTGATCCAAATAAGGGATGAAGCCAGATCACTGTTCATTGAATTCCATTCATCACCAATTGAGGGACATGCAGCAATATGCTCCAGATTTTACAGGGTTGGCATCTCAGTGGATATTGACAGATGGGTATGTGATTTATTTCTGTGTTATGTTATGGACTCATTTTGTTCAGCCAATTAGATTAGGACATTATTAATTTGTTTATCATGACAATTTTCTTAAAGGTCTCGGAGTGTGGCAGATGCCAGAGAACTGGAAGATCTTTGGCTGTTGCACAGCCATTGCAAAGCATAAAGGTAAATGTATAGATGTAGTGTAATTGTAGTGTAAGCAAAATAATGTTGAGATTCCCTTGTTTACAAGATGTGTTAATCATTTTCTGCATTGGTGCTTAAAAAGCATTTTCACTAAACTCCATTCACATGATGTTTAATGACATTTGGCCTCATGTAAATGTATTAGGATTATAATGCAGTAGAGCCTGGCAACCTTTCAGTCTTTGACAACTTTTTTTTGTTATTTGTGATGGCCATCATACCACAGCCACCTCCCCAGATAAGGTTACCAACTTAAAAGATACAAAGTCTGGTCTTCACATTCTCAAGTGATAGCTGTAAGAGACGCTGTGATGGAAGGAGACTGCATTTTAAGATTAAAAATCAAGGTATTATCCCAAGACCCAGTTTTGACTTTCCCTAGTTAATAACAGAAGGTACTGTTCCAGACGTATATTTGAGAGAGTGTATTCACACCCCTCCCCTTTGTCTCCAGTCTTTGTCTCCAGGCCCAGGCTCCAGGAACACGTTCATCAGCTCAGTGCTCTGATAGCTGGATGTTTCTTCAATGGAACATTTCAGCGTCTTAGAAAAGTAATGTATTTGTTTTGTTATTATCTCGCCTTGGTGTTTTGCATGTGATAATAGTGCTGTCTTATTTCTTTTCCATGCACACTTCAAATGCGGCCTGAAAACCGCCCTCATTTCCATGGAGATTGGGCCGTGAATGAAGGGCACATCCAAGCACATTTCGCACTGTCATATATCCCATCATGCACCACGCGGCGGCAGACAGATGTTTGAAAATACGAAGCAAAAAAGACCGTCCAGAGAGCGGAGAAAACGTGTGAGTACACGCTTTTAACTTCAGGAAATCATGACTAACACAACTGTAAACGAAAAAAATACGTCCATAAACCACAAAACTATCAAATAAATTTGTTTTAATTTGTGTGAATCTCTGAGCTTTGAGCTAAAAGTTTTGCTAATAATCTACAGGTAAAGTGATAAAAAGTCTGCTCAAACCTTCGTATTTGGACAGATTTACATCAAACACTAATAATGTTTTTCCTGTCAGAGGAAAAGAAGACCACGGAGGGATTAATGAAGCTTCGAGGAGGACGTTTTCATGGAAACACATAAACACTTGGCCATTGTAGCTCTGAGGTAAGATAAAAACACATTATTTCATACATTAAACTTAAAAGACACCGTTTGACTATATCAAAGTTTATATTTACTTGTAAATCATGTAATATGAGCCTCCATCATATTATGCATTTAATTCTGGGAATACATTATCTGTTTTTTACAATCTGCATGTTTGTAAAGTGAAGAGTAAATAACACTGAACAGGTCAAATATAAGATGGACATTAGGCTCATTGAACAGGTGCAGACACTGGTGTAGATACTAGACACTGTGTCTGTTATGTTCATCACATCTAATATAACAATGAGAAAAATGTTTGAAATGTTTTATATGAATTTTCTTTTCTCATTTGCAGCCTCCACTGCTGGGGCCACAGAAGTGTTGGCTGATGAGATGCTCATGATTCATGAAATGGGTCAAATTCAGATGACAAAGTAAAGCCAAAACTGCGCTAGAGCTGTGCTGGCCCAGACTCCTGCCCCTGATCAGGTATGTTACATGTTGCTTTATTACTCCAGTTATAATAAGGGCTTCAAATGAATTGTACTCATATTGAAATCATTATTTAAATTGTGAAACTACACCTTTCTCAAATGTGTGGGATTCCTCTATTAATTTATCTGTTTGATTTATATAAACGGCCTTTGGATCTGAATGTACATGTGAACATAGTTTTGTAGTTTTCTTAATGTGTGTGTCATTACAGGTTTTCACTGTTCAGGACAGGACTTTGAACCAATCAGACGTAAAGCCCATTCTGCTCCACCTCCTCCAGAAGACGAGGGATTCCTCACACTGAGTGGTCCAAGTACATTGGGTCATGTCTCCACTGTACACGCTGACTTTAGAAGACCTGTGGGGTTTCCACTGACTGTACAAGACCTGTGGGTTCTTTGGTTGCATCAGGCCTCCCTCCTGCTCGTGCTGTCTGCTGCTGTCCCTAATGTGTCCTAATAGTGATGTTTAGGTTTAACTTCTAATTTTGTGCATAAGTAAAATAGTAAAATGGTAGTTTTTCATCTTAGCTGAGGAGCACCTAAACAGCTGAGGAAATGTCCCATGATAAATGTGGCCTTATATTAACAAGTGTGTGAGACAAACCTGAAAACATAATTTGCTCATAAGTTTATTTGAATGTTTTTCTGTCTATTCAAACATTTGAATCATGGTGAAATGTGCCACTTATTTGAGTCTCTTTATAACGCTGTAGCTGTATATAGTAATTACATGTACTATAAGAATGTACTATTGTACTGCAGTTAAGCAGTGGTATTCCACCATATTTTGCAAAGATAATTTGTTCATTTTGGATTGTCACCTGCTTCAGCAAAAAGGGAACATAATTTTTACTCACCAATAATTGCCTCGTGTGTGTGTAATGGTTTACTATTTGACTCTATTTGACTTGTTTAATAAACCATCGTTTCTCAAAGGAGAGATGTCTTTATAAACTGACTTAAATGCATTCCCTGTATAAATGCTTTAGACGTGGTGTGGTTTGGACCGGCTTTTGTCCTGATGTCGTCCTGTCCTCTCTCTCTCTCCCTATCTCTCTCTATCCCTCTTTCTATCTTATTTAGACCTCATCAATTTCTTAAGATGCAAAATGTTCAAATCAAGAGGTCACATGGTTTTGTCAAGATTCAGACCTCGGGACAACCCACTGACTGGTTGATATTTGAGTCATTTCTTCTGGGCAACAAGATGAGAAGTGGGCCGTGGCCTTTTTTTAATACAATTTTAATGGTGCATATTCAAGGGAGAATGTGATCAATCCAAGGTACATTAGTGTTTGTCAAAATCATGTCATGTAATGTAATTTTGTGCTTCCAAACATGTTGATGAATATATACAACAAATTAAGTTTGGTGACAACACATTTTGTGTTTGATTGCATGGATGTGTGTTTTTGGGACATCACCATGCCAACATGATCAGACATGGGGTGTGGCAATGATTTACTTTTTCCATCAAGAGTCAATTTTTCCATCATGATGTGACAAAGTATGTGCAAATTATGATTATGACACAAAAACTTGCATTACAGGAGACATGAATGGTGCATCTATGACAAAATGGCGTATGGTCAAAAGCACAGTATATTTTGATTTTATAGGGGTGCTATCACGGTCTTCTGGTTTGGGAGGGGGTGGGGCATATTTTGCTTTGTTCCTATTGGTGGTTTGCAGATTCTAGATCAGGGGTGTCAAACATGTGGCCCGGGGGCCAGATCCTCCAAGACCTTTAATCTGGCCCTCGACTGATTTTGTATTAAAATATTTTAATTATATTTTAGCTACTCAGGACATGGTGCCTGATATTGATGCACTTGTGCAGGCTAAAAGAGTTTCAGGTGCAAAAAGAAAGCATGACTAAATTCTGTGAAATGCATACAAGTTAATGTTAAAACATTGTGTTGAAACTGCATTTTTCTTAAAGTTTCAGGTTCATAATATTATAATATGAGGCGCTTTGTATTACATTTTTTTGTATGAAAAGCGCTTTATAAAAAGTGTTTGATTGATTGAGTTCATCAAATAAAAAAAGACTTCTGTATTATATTTATAATATTCTATATAATATTTGGACTTTTTGCTATTTTTGGAGTACATATGCCATGAGTTTTCTGATCCGGCCCCTTTGGGATTAAAGTAGGTTGGATATAACCCCTGAATTTGACACCCCTTTTCTAGAGTGTCATGATGTCATATTGCCAGGTGGGGAGCAAGAGCCAGTTATTATATTGCACTTTCTTATGAAATACAGACACTCCTCAACCTACGAACGAGTTACGTTCCGAACGGCCGTTCGTTTGTTGAATTTGTTCGTTTGTTGAATTTGTTATAGGGCATTCTTTAGAAGGGAATGTATGTTTAAGGCTTGTATAAGTAATCTATATGGATTTGTACTGCATTTAAATAACACTAAATAGTAACAAAATAATATTCATTCATGAATGAATGAACAAAACAATATGCTTTTTAAAAATATGGAAAACTGATGAGATAAAAAGAAGAGAGACACAGAGGCAGACGCAGTAGACACAGCTGAGAGAGAGAGAGCGTGTGTGTGTGTGAATGTATGTGTGAGACTGTGTGTGCATGTAGCCTATTTTTTTAAAAATGCAAATTTAGCTTACCGTACCGATCGTCGAACGGTTCATGTTGTATTTGTATGCGCGTGCCACATTCACCATCTTCTCACCAGCATCAAGTTTCGTTATTATCGCCACCTTCTTTTCAAATGAGACGGCTTGCCGCTTTTTCACATTTCCACTTTCACTAGAAGCTTTTCGCTTTTCACCAACCATATTGGATTATGGATGCAAGATAAAACAACAAAGTTCGTAACACCGCAAGTACGTCTGAACACTTCAACTGAGTGGGCGTGATGCTGGGGAGATGCTGGGCACATGATCGTAGCGCCCTGCCTGTGCATTGGCGGCAGAAATACGCACTACTCGGAAGTCGGAATAGGTGCTAAATACAAAAACTCACTTACGTACATGTACAGCACTTTTGCCCAAACATTTAACTTTTTTTTTTTTTTTTCCGACCCTGTTCGTAACTCCGAATGTTCGTAAGTTGAATGTTCGTATGTAGAGGAGCGTCTGTATCCATAAGCAGTAGGGGTGTAAAGATTAACCGATTTGGATCGGTTATTGGTCTGTGACCTCTGCGATCTGAGTGTACCGATCAGCGGAGCCCGGATTGGTCCAAATGCACTACGAAAGGTCCGATGCACCGGATTTACAGCCAAGAATCGGTTTGCTAGCTCCTGAGCGGTCTCTCTCGTGGGGCAGAAGCCGCGCTGTGTGAGTCTGCGTTCTTTCGCGAACGGTGGGTGGTTCACTTACCTGGGGTTGAAGCTTATTGGCTGGTTAACTGCCAATCATGCGAGCGGGCGCGGGCTATATGCGGAAGCGAACACAAAATGTTTGCACTGTATAGCCATGTCCCAATTCACATTGTGCGGAGGGCGGGTTTCCCGCCGCCTCGTCTCGTCAGGAGATCTACTCTATCGGTAAGCTAAGATAAGTTTCCTTTTATTGAGCTGTTGTTTAAGTTAATTTGGTGCTACCGCTATTTATGGACATGGTTCATATGCGTGGTTAACTTTTGTGCCAGTGTTGTGTCGCGTTGATATCGGTCTGATGTTTCACTGAGCTCAGTAGTTTCCATGGCAGCTATAGACCATAACAATTGTATGATACTAGCGTTTTTATTGTCACGGTTAGTGGATTGGGTGATTTATTTAGACAACATTCATGTATTGGCAATGTATATTTGATTTGGGCTAAAATTGACTTGGCTAATTTACTTCTGTGTGGAAAATACAATGTATAATCAGAATTGGTGAATTTCTGTATTTAGATACTTATGATTTGTGTGTATAGAAATGTACTTCACACACAGATGATTTTTGTCTCAAAGGAGAGTAAGGAAATGTTATAAGATGGAGAGAAAGTATTAGTTATTCAGTGGATTTAACATGCTAGTGTTTTCTATAACTGCCTAGTAATATCTATCTTCTTGTCAGTGATATGTTACACTTTTACACTTACTGAAACTCATGAGTGACTGAAGCACTAATTACTAACTCATTCTGATTCATTCAGATTTTTGACTTTAATAGGCAACTTGCTTGTTTTATAAGGTCTTTTTTATTTTTGATATCTAACCTTATTGTTTTGTGTTGCTTGAGGGAAGGGATGTGTTGTATTTTAAGTATGAGCAGAGTTTTGCAAACCAGATTGCCAGTTTTTCACTAGGCCTGGTGTATTGTCTGTTGGACACTAAATAAACAAAAGGATACTATTTGGAAATTTCATTTCTGTTTCTCTCTTTTTCTTCTCAATAACTTTAAAGCACTTGGGAGTAAAGTTGTCAATTTGTATTGAATCGAAATTAACCGAACCGGATCGGATCGAATCGAATCGTACCGGATCGTTCACTAATTTTATGAATCGTCCCTGGATCAAATCGTAGCCTGTGAATCGAGATTTGAATCGAACCGTTTTGTGAGTGAAAGATTCACACCCCTAATAAGCAGGGTTTCTGCGGGGCATTAAAAAGCATTAACAGTCATTAAATGGATTCTGTCAAAATTAAGGCCTTACTAAAAAACATCAAAATAAAATTTCAAGCAGCATTAAAAAATATAGTATTGTGATAACCGGGGTTAATTGTGTTCTTTTATGTGTATGTGCCTTTAAGGGGTTTGCTGGTGTGCACATGTGTGTGGGTATGAGAGTGTGTGGCACGTGTGGGTTAGAAGGTGTATTTTAAAGGTATCCTTTAGTTATACACTGGCTGAATGTGTCTTCATTTGTTTCTTGTGTATGTCCCAGCAACATTATTGTGAGACTGGGGCAGTCATTTTGGCAGGAAACATTTTCAATAAATGCATTGATCCCTAACACAAAAGATATTTGGTGAGATTAGGTTCAAAACACCCAATGATATTACAGTAAATAGCTTTAGAAATGTTTTGCATTATAATAACTATAGGTTCTTGTCATTTCGCTGAATTGTAACGAAATGATCACAGTTGACAAGATGAAAGCTTAAAGGTGCACTGTGCAGGGTCCATCACCTGCTTGTTTCTATGGATCTACTATCATTGCTCTGACTGGAAAGTTCCATAGTATGACAATAAACAGCTCAAACTTACATTTATTAAATCACAGTTGGTTTGATTGTGTGTGTGTGTGTGTGTGTGTGTGTTTGAGCTCGGTGCATGTGTGAGTGTGTGTTATCTGGATGCATGTGTGTGTTAAATTTCAATCATTTTAAGAGGTCACTCATAAGCCTTTCTGCACTGTTCTGTTATTTTCTTTTTCTTTTGTGTGTATTTTTGTTCTTTTAAATGCTGGGTGCAAGCAATAATAAATAAATTGAATAAATAAAAATATGAGGACAGGAAATGGCGCCTTCGCCACCAGGTCACATGGTCTATCCAATATGGCTGGCTTCCTGTTGGTTGCCTAGCAACGGCGTAATATACTTTTTTGTTCCTATTCCCATGATACATATATGTACCAAATTTGGTGTGTCTATACCAAAGATTTTGCTGGGCGTCCCATTGGCATGTTATACAGTAATTGTTGGTCAATATGCACTGTCCGTTATAAATAAATAAATAAATAAGATGTTTAGCCTGTTGCCATGGCAACACGATTGGAGATGATGTGGGGGCATCATTGAGTTTTATAATCGAGACCCTGTCACGAATGTGTGTACCAAATTTGGTATATCTACGACAAAGTAAAATTTTGCACTTCCATGCAATCTCCCTAGGTGGCGCTATAGTGCCCATTTTAGATTTTCTCATATCAATCTGTTCAAGGCCAGGGTGTCAACCAACGATTAAAGTTTGAGTGAAATCAGCCAAAGTATGCGTGAATTATCACTTGTCGAAGTTTGACAGGAAATGACGCCTTTGCCACCAGGTCACATGGTCTATCCAATATGGCTGGTTGGTTGCCTAGCAATGGTGTAATATACTTTTTGTTCCTATTCCCATGATGCATCTATGTACCAAATTAGGTGTGGCTACATCAAAGTTTTTGCCGGGCATCCTAATGGCGGGGATAGATGTTTGGCCTGTTACCATGGCAACATGACGCGAGAAGGAGTGGGGTGTCACTGTATTTTTTGATCGAGACCATGTCCCGAATGTGTGGTCCAAATTTGGTGTGTCTATGGCAAAGTACATTTTTTCTGTCCATGCAATCTCCCTAGGGGGCGCTATTATGGCCATTTTAGATTTTCTTATATCAATCTGTTCAGGGCCGGGGTGTCCACCAACGATTAAAGTTTGAGTGAAATCGGCCAAAGTATGTGCGAATTATCACTCATCGAAGTTTGACAGGACATGGTCTATCCAATACGGCTGGTTGGTTGCCTAGCAACGACGTAATATACTTTTTGTTCCTCTTCCCGTGATGCATCTGTGTACCAAATTTGGTTTGGCTACGACAAAGTTTTTGCCAGGCATGTCATTGGTGATGACAGATGTTTAGCCTGTTGCCATGGCAACACGATGGGAGATGGCGCGGGGGCATCATTGAGTTTTTTGATCGAGACCCTGTCACAAATGTGTGTACCAAATTTGGTATGTCTACGACAAAGTAAAATTTTACACTTCCATGCAATCTCCCTAGGGGGCGCTACAGTGTCCATTTTAGATTTTCTCATATCAATCTGTTCAGGGCCGGGGTGTCCATGAACAGTTGAAGTTTGAGTGAAATCGGCCAAAGTATGTGCCAATTATCACTCGCCGAATTTGATGGCGAGCCGCAAAAACACACCTGTAATTTGTGGCGTTGTCACGGAAACACCGTTCACTCTTTTAGAACGCTTTTAACAACTTTTAATGTCCCACTTGTCTAGATGATACAGCACGATTCTGGTGAGTCTGGGTCAAAAACCCTAGGAGGAGTTCGTTAAAATACGAAGACAGGAAAATGCGCCCTCGGTGCCGGGTCACGTGCTCGTTCCAATATGGCCGACTTCCTGTTGGTCGCCTAGCAACGGTGTAATATAGTTTTTTGTTCCTATTCCCATGATGCATCTGTGTACCAAATTTGGTTTGGCTACGACAAAGTTTTTCCTGGGTGTCCCATTGGCAAGGAGAGAAGTTTGGCCTGTTGCCATGGCAACACGATGGGACATGGCATGTTGGCGTCATTGAGTTTTTTGATCGATACCCCGTCACAAATATGTGTACCAAATTTGGTATGTCTACGACAAAGTAAAATTTTGCGCTTCCATGCAATCTCCCTAGGTGGCGCTATAGCACCCATTTCAGATTTTCTTATATCAATCTGTTCAGGGCCGGGGTGTCCACCAACGATTAAAGTTTGAGTGAAATCGGCCAAAGTATGCGCAAATTATCGCTCGTCGAAGGTTGATGGCGAATCGCAAAAACGAACCCGAAATTTGTGGCGTTGTCATGGAAACACCGTTCACTCTTTTAGAACGCTTTTAACAACTTTTAATGTCCCACTTGTCTAGATGATACAGCACGATTCTGGTGAGTCTGGGTCAAAAACCCTAGGAGGAGTTCGTTAAAATACGAGGACAGGAAACTGCGCCTTCGGCGCCGGGTCACGTGCTCGTTCCAATATGGCCGACTTCCTGTTGGTCGCCTAGCAACGGCATAATATATTTTTTGGTTTGTAACGACATGACCTATCAACCACCCGAATTTCATTTGTCTACGACAAAGTTCATTTTTCGGGTATAGCCATTGGCGCAATGTATTTTGATTTTCCAGGTGGCGCTGTCGAGCCATTTTTAAAGATTTTTTAATACAGATTATTTGTAAATTCCTTTTTTGGCGTTCTTGAATTTTGTGCAAAATTTCGTGAGTTTTCGTCGGTGGGAAGTACCCGAAACCTGAAAAAAGGGGGGGAGGAAAATAATAATAAGAATAAGAAAAACCAGAACAATAACAATATGGTGCCACCTATGGTGGCAATATATATATCAATGGAAAGGGCTCGCGTCCAGTAACGCACCCGTGGGGTCCATTGTCAATGACGAGCGCAACGCGCTCGTCATTGACCTCATCGTTTACTCACTTGCCCAATACACATTTTTGACGTTTACGATGGGTAACGATTACAATTATGCCGCTTTCGCGGCAATGGGCAGTGCCAGTCTGTGCTATTGGATCCTATGAGTGTCACTATAGTGTGGCATTGAGTGTTTGGAAAAGGGAGAGCGCTTCGCGCTCTGGTTTTGTGGGCACACATGACATCGTGCACGCAGTGCACGATGTCATGTGTGCCCACAAAACGATTACAATTTTGCCGCCATGGGCGGTGCCACCGTGCCAGGTCAGCGGGCACCAGTCGTTGACATGAGTGCTAGGTGCTTAAAAAGGGGAGAGCGCTTCGCGCTCTGCTGCGTGCGCAAAACAAAGCGCTTCGCGCTTTGTTTTGCGCACGCTGGTGGGCCGAGAATGTTTTGGGGTGAACAATTACAATTTGGCCGCTATCGCGGCCACGGGCGATGCCACCGTGCCAAGTCAGCGGGCACCAGTCGTTTACATGAGTGCTAGGTGTTTAAAAAGGGGAGAGCGCTTCGCGCTCTGCTGCGTGCACAAAACAAAGCGCTTCGCGCTTTGTTTTGTGCACGCTGGTTCTGCAGTGCTTCGCACTGCAGAACAGTAACAAAAGGCCCTACGCTTTAGCGCTCGGGCCTAATAAGAATAAGAAAAACCAGAACAGTAACAATATAGTGCCACGAATGGTAACACAAAATATATCAATGGAAAGGGCGCACGTCCAGTAACCCACCCGTGGGGTCCATTGACACCTACCAGCGCGTTTCACACGTTCCACGCTGGTTCTGCAGTGCTTCGCACCGCAGAACGGTTACAAAAGGCCCTATGCGCTCTTCAGCGCTCGGGCCTAAATATAGCCGCAAGCGGCGATGAACGGCCCTCGCTTGCACTCGCAGCCCCCTGCTAATGCGCCATTTTCCTATTCCCATGAACCATCTATGTACTAAATTAGGTGTGGCTACACCAAAGTTTTTGCCGGGCGTCCTAATGGCAGGGACAGCTGTGTGACCTGTTACCATGGCAACATGATGTGAGATGGAGTGGGGGTGTCACTGTGTTTTTTGATCGAGACCATGTCACGAATGTGTGGTCCAAATTTGGTGTGTCTACAGCAAAGTAAAATTTTTCTGTTCCATGCAATCTCCCTAGGGGGCGCTATTATGGCCAATTGAGATTTTCTTATATCAATCTGTGTAGGGCCAGGGTGTTCACCAACGATTAAAGTTTGAGTAAATTCGGCCAAAGTATGTGCGAATGATCACTTGTCGAAGTTTGACAGGAAATGGCGCCTTCGCCACCAGGTCACATGGTCTATCCAAAATGGCTGGTTGGTTGCCTAGCAACGGTATACTATACTTTTTGTTTATCTTCCCATGATGCATCTGTGTACCAAATTTTGTTTGACTACACCAAAGTTTTTCCAGAGAATCCTAAAGACAAGGACAGATGTTTGGCCTGTTGCCATGGCAACACGATGGGAGATGCCCGGGGTCATCATTGAGATTTTTGATCGAGACCCTGTCACGAATGTGTGTACCAAATTTGGTATGTCTACGACAAAATAAAATTTTGCACTTCCATGCAATCTCCCTAGGGGGCGCTATAGTGTCCATTTCAGATTTTCTTATAGAAATCTGTTCAGGGCCGGGGTGTCCACCAACGATTGAAGTTTGAGTGAAATCGGCCAAAGTATGTGCGAATTATCACTCGTCGAATTTGATGGCGAGCCACAAAAACAAACCTGAAATTTGTGGCGTTGTCACGGAAACACCGTTCACTCTTTTAGAACGCTTTTAACAACTTTTAATGTCCCACTTGTCTAGATGATACAGCACGATTCTGGTGAGTCTGGGTCAAAAACCCTAGGAGGAGTTCGTTAAAATACGAGGACAGGAAAATGCGCCCTCGGTGCCAGGTCACGCGCTCGGTCCAAAATGGCCGACTTCCTGTTGGTCGCTTAGCAACCGCATAATAGACTTTTTTGTTCCTTATCCCATGATGCATCTGTGTACCAAATTTGGTATGGCTACGACAAAGTTTATGCTGGGAGTCCCATTGGCGACGACAGATGTTTGGCCTGTTGCCATGGCAACACGATGGGACATGGCGTGTTGACGTCATTAAGTTTTTTGATCGATACCCCGTCACGAATATGTGTACCAAATTTGGTATGTCTACGACAAAGTAAAATTTTGCGCTTCCATGCAATCTCCCTAGGTGGCGCTATAGCACCTATTTCAGATTTTCTTATATCAATCTGTTCAGGGCCGGGGTGTCAACGAACGATTAAAGTTTGAGTGATATCGGCCAAAGTATGCGCGAATTATCGCTCGTTGAAATTTGATGGCGAGCCGCAAAAACGAACCCGAAATTTGTGGCGTTGTCACGGAAACACCGTTCACTCTTTTAGAACGCTTTTAACAACTTTTAATGTCCCACTTGTCTAGATGATACAGCACGATTCTGGTGAGTCTGGGTCAAAAACCCTAGGAGGAGTTCGTTAAAATACGAAGACAGGAAAATGCACCCTCGGTGCCTGGTCGCGTGCTCGGCCCAATATAGCTGACTTCCTGTTGGTCGCCTAGCAACGCCGTAATATATTTTTTGGTTCGTAACGACATGACCTATCCACCACCCGAATTTCGTTTATCTACGACAAAGTTCATTTATCGGGTATAGCCATAGGCGCAATGTATTTTGATTTTTGAGGTGGCGCTGTGGAGCCATTTTTAAAGATTTTTTAATACAGATTATTTGTAAATTCCTTTTTTGGCGTTCTTGAATTTTGCGCAAAATTTCGTGAGTTTTCGTCAGTGGGAAGTACCCGAAACCTGAAAAAGTGGTCGGGAAAATAATAATAAGAATAAATATAGCCGCAAGCGGCGATGATCGGCCCTCGCTTGCACTCGCAGCCCCCTGCTAACGCGCCATTTTCCTATTCCCATGAACCATCTATGTACCAAATTAGGTGTGGCTACACCAAAGTTTTTGCCGGGCATCCTAATGGCAGGGACCGATGTTTGACCTGTTACCATGGCAACATGATGTGAGATGGAGTGGGGGTGTCACTGTGTTTTTTGATCGAGACCATGTCACGAATGTGTGGTCCAAATTTGGTGTGTCTACGGCAAAGTAACATTTTTCTGTTCCATGCAATCTCCCTAGGGGGCGCTATTACGGCCAATTGAGACTTTCTTATATCAATCTGTGTAGGGCCGGGGTGTTCACCAACGATTAAAGTTTGAGTGAAATCGGCCAAAGTATGTGCGAATTATCACTCGTCGAATTTGATGGCGAGCCACAAAAACAAACCTGAAATTTGTGGCGTTGTCACGGAAACACCGTTCACTCTTTTAGAACGCTTTTAACAACTTTTAATGTCCCACTTGTCTAGATGATACAGCACGATTCTGGTGAGTCTGGGTCAAAAACCCTAGGAGGAGTTCGTTAAAATACGAAGACAGGAAAATGCTCCCTCGGTGCCAGGTCACGTGCTCGGTCCAAAATGGCCGACTTCCTGTTGGTCGCTTAGCAACCGCATAATATACTTTTTTGTTCCTTATCTGATGATGCATCTGTGTACCAAATTTGGTATGGCTACGACAAAGTTTATGCTGGGAGTCCCATTGGCGACAACAGATGTTTGGCCTGTTGCCATGGCAACACGATGGGACATGGCGTGTTGACGTCATTAAGTTTTTTGATTGATACCCCGTCACGAATATGTGTACCAAATTTGGTATGTCTACGACAAAGTAAAATTTTGCGCTTCCATGCAATCTCCCTAGGTGGCGCTATAGCACCTATTTCAGATTTTCTTATATCAATCTGTTCAGGGCCGGGGTGTCAACGAATGATTAAAGTTTGAGTGATATCGGCCAAAGTATGCGCAAATTATCGCTCGTTGAAATTTGATGACGAGCCGCAAAAACGAACCCGAAATTTGTGGCGTTGTCACGGAAACACCGTTCACTCTTTTAGAACGCTTTTAACAACTTTTAATGTCCCACTTGTCTAGATGATACAGCACGATTCTGGTGAGTCTGGGTCAAAAACCCTAGGAGGAGTTCGTTAAAATACGAAGACAGGAAAATGCACCCTCGGTGCCGGGTCGCGTGCTCGGCCCAATATAGCTGACTTCCTGTTGGTCGCCTAGCAACGCCATAATATATTTTTTGGTTCGTAACGACATGACCTATCCACCACCCGAATTTCGTTTATCTACGACAAAGTTCATTTATCGGGTATAGCCATAGGCGCAATGTATTTTGATTTTTGAGGTGGCGCTGTGGAGCCATTTTTAAAGATTTTTTAATACAGATTATTTGTAAATTCCTTTTTTGGCGTTCTTGAATTTTGCGCAAAATTTCGTGAGTTTTCGTCCGTGGGAAGTACCCGGAACCTGAAAAAGTGGTCGGGAAAATAATAATAAGAATAATAAGAAAAACCAGAACAGTAACAATATAGTGCCACGAATGGTAACACAAAATATATCAATGGAAAGGGCGCACGTCCAGTAACCCACCCGTGGGGTCCATTGACACCTACCAGTGCGTTGCACACGTTCCACGCTGGTTCTGCAGTGCTTCGCACCGCAGAACGGTTACAATAGGCCCTATGCGCTCTTCAGCGCTCGGGCCTAATAAGAAAAACCAGAACAGTAACAATATAGTGCCACGAATGGTAACACAAAATATATCAATGGAAAGGGCGCACGTCCAGTAACCCACCCGTGGGGTCCATTGACACCTACCAGCGCGTTTCACACGTTCCACGCTGGTTCTGCAGTGCTTCGCACCGCAGAACAGTTACAAAAGGCCCTATGCGCTCTTCAGCGCTCGGGCCTAATAATAATAGGCGCGCAGTGATAGGACTTGAGAGAAAATAGCACCAAGTGATTATGACTTCTGACTTTTTCGTGGGCAACTGTTTTGTCACGCAAATATGTCACTTTTTGGACAAATATTGTTTTGAGAAGAAAAACAAGCTTTATTAACGGTCCCCGCTAACTTGCCGGAACTACTTTGGTCAGCTCCAGAACCGGGGCAGAACTCGGCTCAGAGGACACTGTCAGGGGTAAGTCAGTGTTAAAGGTCCCATGGCATGAAATTTTCACTTTCTGAGGTTTTTGAACGTTAATGTGAGCTCCCCTACCCTGTTTAGCCCCCCCCCCCCATGGCTAAAAGTTGCGAAATGTCTAAACTGAGCATTTGCGATCCTTTTCTGCGTTAGAAAAAATCGGAGCTCAAACGGGCGATTCTCAACAAGGCACCTTATTGACGTCAGATCGAAAAATGCAGCTCCACCCCCGTCTGTGTCTATACTCAGCGTCTCTGTAAATCACGGCCAGAGAGTTTGGACTGCGGAGGAGCTACGCAATTTGAAATGTGTTTTTTTATTTGCCTGGAGGCACGTGCGAGTGTTTCTAGGCTCGGAAGTCGTTTACCCGACCCTCTGGACCTCTGAAACAGCAGTGGTTTAATTTTATTTTCTGTGGAAATGTGTTTATTTTTCAATGGAACGCTTCTCATCTCCTCCTCCGCGCAAAAACGCGGAAGCGGGAGCCAGCCAGTCTGAGCCAGAGCGCACAGCTGAAGAGGAGAGAGTGGAGAGTTTGGCCACGCCCCCACTCGCTACTATAGGCCATCTCTGTCCTCCTCATTTACATTCAAGCAACAACGCCCATAATGGAGTGTTCCAGAGTGACATTTATGACTCTTTCTCATCTTATCTCTGTTTCTCATGCACCAAGTCTTGATTTTGAAGAAGGATTCATTTACAGTATTAGGGAACCATTAAGGAGCCATATAAAAGCATCAAGAAGTACCATGTCATGGGATCTTTAATGCACGACACTGCTGAAGGGGGCGCCGTACAGATTCACATCAAAAAACCCGAACGATCCCTTTAACAGGAGAGATGCACTGTGCAGGTTGTAGCACTAGAGCTCATTTCATGCTTTTTAGGTTTAATAAAGGTGCATTGTGTCACTTTTCTGGTGCCGTGTCGGACACATGCTTTTCTGGTACAGCATTAAACATTTCCATCTTCATGGAGACCAAACCAGAGTGTTAGAGGTCACATCTGTAGAGAGGTGACCCCGCTCACAGTCAGAATGCCTGTTTTTCTATGTATTTTTGAGCTCTAAAACCACCTGTAATTGAATAAATGTAAAGTGGAACATTACAGGCAGAGAAAAGAACATTACATATCCAGAGGAACAAGCCGGTGACGGACCCCCAACAGAAAAGTTACGCAGTGCACCTTTAAGTCAAGGCTAATCTTATTAAAGGTCCCATGGCATGAAATTTTCACTTTCTGAGGTTTTTGAACGTTAATGTGAGCTCCCCTACCCTGTTTAGCCCCCCCCATGGTTAAAAGTTGTGAAATGTCTAAACTGAGCATTTGCGATCCTTTTCTGCGTTACAAAAAATCGGAGCTCAAACGGGCGATTTTGAACAAGGCACCTTATTGACGTCAGATCGAAAAAAGAAATGCAAATGCAGTTCCACCGCCGTCTGTCTGAACTCAGCGTCCCAGAGAGTTTGGACTGTGAATGCGCTAGGCAATGCGAAATGCGTTTTTTTATTTGCCTGGAGGCACGTCCGAGTGTTTCTAGGCTCGGAAGTCCTTTATCTGAGCCTCTGGACCTTTGAACAGCAGTGGTTTAATTTTATTTTATGTGGAAATGTGTTTATTTTTCAATGGAACGCTTCAACTCTCTCCCCCGTGCAAAAACAAGGAAATGGATCAGCTGTGGGCTGACAATGGAGACCGGAGCGTTTGGCCACGCCCCCACCTTCTACTATTGGTCAGCTTTTTTCTCCTCATTTGCATTCAAGCAACAACGCCCAGAATAAAGAGTTTGAGAGAGATATTTATGACTCTTTCTCATCTTATCTCTGTTTCTCATGCACTGAGTGTTGATTTTGAAGAAGGATTCATTTACAGGATTAGGGAACCATTAAGGAGCCATATAAAAGCATCAAGAAGTACCATGTCATGGGATCTTTAAGGAAAATAAAATTCAATCTGCCTTTCTCATTTAAAACACATTTTCATAAAAAGCAGCATTTTTGTCAGATGGAGAGCCTTGTGTGATTATAGTAACATTATTCATTTGTTGTGATCCTGTTTACCGCATCAGGTGACACTTTTGCGATATATTTTGCAGGTCTAATTCAGAGTACACGGTCATTTGTTTTGTTCAGAGGATGGGGCTCAGAGGGGGGCTGCTTTCACCGCGTCTCCTCCTCAGAATAAGAATAGGTCCAAAATGACACAGCACTCACAGATATACAGCCATTATTCAGAAAAAAAACAGGATTTCGAAGAGAAGAATAAACAGATCATTTTACAGAAGGGAAAACAAAAAGCAGAAAACACAGCTCACAGAATGAAGGAGTGTCAGACGGTCCAATGTATAGCTGTAAACTGCTGTGTTTCAGATGACATCACAACATTCTATAGGCCAATAATATTTAAAGGTGCACTGTGCAACTGACTCTCCACAGATCTGACCTGTAACTTGGTCTGGTTTGTTCTTCATGAAGATAGAAAGATTTACTGTGAAACATACAAGTCAAAGCAATAACATCTCTATGGAGAAAAGCATTTGATGGACCATCCACCAGAAAAGTTACACAATGCACTTTAATACAGATGCGGGCAGCTCAAATGAATCTTGTTAAAATGCAGATTTTTGTTTTGAGTTCTTGGGTTTAGTCACTAATAGAAATGATCAAGTTCAACATTTTGGACATGTCACGGTCTCTTTCAAGTGTCTCTTGCCCCATCTGAGTGAATCTGAAAACCACTAATAAGAAACAACACTAAACTTTTAACTTTGAATGGACTGGCCCCAAAATACATCTCTGACCTCATCCAAATCTACAGACCGGTGTTCTGAGGTCAGAGGGCCAGCTCCAGCTCGTGGGCCCTAAGACTAGACTTAAAACTCGGGGGTCCAGGGCTTTCTCTGTGGTTCCTAAGTTATGGAACGCTCTGCCCCCTCATGTCAAAACAGCCCCCACACTGGAGAGTTTTACGTCTCGTCTTAAGACCCACTTTTATTCTCTGGCTTTACAACCGTGTGAGTTGTGTGCTCCTCTGTTTTTTATAAATTGCTTTTGTTTTTAGTTATTTTATTATTATCACTTTATTTATTGCTTTTTAGTAATTAGGGGCCAAGCACCGAAGGTGCTAGGCACCCTATAGTGTTTGCTCTCGCCTTGTCCTGTCTGTGGCCAGATATTCGATCTTCGTGGCACGGAACCGCCGCCTCCACGACGGCCGCACAGCGGAGAACTGGGCCCTCTTCACAGCGCTCCTTCGCGCCCACGTCCGCCATCTCCACGACGCAAGAGAAACAGAGTTTTGCGACACCTTCATCCCAGACAATACGCTTTTCTCCATCTCCCGAGCTGGTTCCCCTCGGTTGGACTTCTGACCCCTACCCCCCTCCGCTGTCCCCCCTGGACCCTGGTGCCTGGACCTTCCCTGGGCGCCGCATCGCCCTTGCTCTCCCCCAGGCCCCTTTCTTCACCTGCGACAAGCCCTTTGGTCCTCTACACTTCCCCTGTTCCTCTTAGCCCTAATGCCCGGTGGTGTTTATTCCTGTGCCCACATCCCCCGATGTGTCTTCTGAGTGCTTTGCGAATGTTGTTGTGGTGTTAATATATGTACCTTGTAATAATAAAAGATTTAAAAAAAATAGTGTTTGCTCTGCGTTGCCTAGCGACGTTGCCTAGCAACCGTTTGATCTTTCCTTTGATGTTCTGGTCTCCTGATTCTTATTATTTTATATTTTTTCTTCAATGGGAGTCTATGGTAACCCCTAGAACCGTCTGGTAAAAAGTTGGGAAATTTTGCATGCACATTCCAGCCAGTCTCCTCATTACCCACAGCAATTTATAGGCCCCCAGCCCCAACCGTCTAGCGGCACCAGCAGGTCAAAGTTGCAGGAATTTGTCAATTGCCTAGCAACGCACCTAGCAACCTTTGATCTGTTTTTGATGTGTCTGTTCTGACAGGGTCTAACTCTGTGAGAACAGACCCTGTCAGACTCTGTTAGACCCTGTCAGACCCTGTCAAACCCTGTTAGACCCTGTCAGACCCTGTCAGACCCTGTCACTCTGTTAGACCCTGTTAAACCCTGACTCTGTTAGACCCTGTCAGACTGTTAGACCCTGTCAGTCCCTGTTAAACCCTGTTAGACCCTGTTAGACCCTGTCAGACTCTGTTAGACCCTGTCAGACTCTGTTAGACCTTGTCAGACCCTGTTAGACCCTGTTAGACCTTGTCAGACTCTGTTAGACCCTGTCAGACTCTGTTAGACCTTGTCAGACTCTGTTAGACCCTGTCAGACTCTGTTAGACCCTGTCAGACTCTGTTAGACTCTGTTAGACCCTGTAAGACTCTGTTAGACCCTGTCAGACTCTGTTAGACCCTGTTAGACCCTGTCAGACCCTGTCAGACTCTGTTAGACCCTGTCAGACCCTGCATGCGGGCTACATGCCTACATGAACCTTCGGTGCTTGGCCCCACATTGCTGCTTGCAGCTATATTGTTTTTTATAAATTGCTTTTGTTTTTAGTTATTTTATTATTATCATCCCTTTATTTATTGCTATTTTAGTAATGTTTTTATTAAGTTCTATTGATTTTATGTGCAGCACTTTGGAAACTGTCTCCGTTTATAAAATGTGCTATAGAAATAAAGTTGGATTGGATTTTAACCTTAATTCTGAATTTATTTATTTGATCAGGGACCATGCAAAAAATATTAATCTTATAAAACATATAATAGTATGTTGTGTGCCAGGTTTTAGCGTGCATTCTGCTAATGAAACTAGCATACCACATCAGGGTTGTGTAGTGTATGGTTCTGTATGTATGAAAAATGATTCGAGTGAAGGTGTATGGAGTTTAAAAACACAGTGGAGCACTTCCTGTCTTACCACAAGCCATCACAAGGTGGAACAAAGTGCTTTCGGTTTGAGAGAAGGTTTGTTGTTATTGTGTGTTAAACGTGTGAATGAAACAAAACACAACTCCAGGTGTGTTTATGACGAGGGAACAACATTATAACACAGATGTGTAATATCAAATTCAAACTTGAGACGATTCTCATATTCAGGTGATGCAAATTTGACACTGATGTAAGAAATGATGGCTTATGTCTTTTTTTTTTTAAATTCAAAAAAGGAACCTCACATGTTTGATCAAAGTTTGCTTTAATACCTCCATACGCCTTAATATTCTTTGGCCAGAGGGAAGTAAACATTGATTTGAGCGTATACTACTGCATTGATCAAACCCATGTAAACACTGACTTTTAAAGTGCAGCTGCAGATTGTCAAAATATCCCTGTTTTCTGTCATAAACATCACTCCCTCTGTTAAATGTTAGTTTTCGGAAACAGGACCATAGTTTTGAAGTCTTGCCAAATGCCAAACAATTCATATAAACAGGTTCTTTGCTTGTGATTTCTTCAGTATTAATACAAAAATACTGATATATTTAAAGGTGAACTGTGTAACTTTTCTGGTGGAGGGTCCGTCAAATGCTTGTCTAAATGGAGATGTTATTGCTTTGTCTGGAATGTTTCAAAGTATGGCATTAAAGCTTTCCGTCTTCATGGACACCAAACGAGACCAAGTTACAGGTCAGATCTGTGGAGAGACGACCCCGCTCAGTCAGAATACCTGTTTCTCTAGGTATTTTTGAGCAATAAAACCACCTTTAATTGAATTAATGTAAAGTAGAGCTACTTAATGCCATATTGTGGAACATCCTAAGCAGAACAATGACATATCAGAAACAAGCAGGTGACAAAGCCCCAACCAAAAAGTTACACAGTGGACCTTTAAAGGGACAGTGTGTAAGATTTTTACCCGTTAATTACAGAAATTGAAGATACCCATTCAAAAATACATTGTTTTCCAAGCCTTTTCACTTCCATCATGAAATCAAAGTATTCTGTTGGACTTAGATATAGTCACATAAAAGGGGGATCTTCCCCATGCAGAGGCAGCCATTTTGAATACGAGAGCCGCAGAAGGACATTTGGGCTCCGCCTTCGGCAAGGCTCGTGGTTTTGGGTAAACAACACAAGCATGCTGCCGGATCAGACGTCGTAATGGATCTAACACGTGTTTTGGACTAAATTGTTTTACTGGATTTTATTCGCTGGATCCTTACGGACAGATTGAGACCAAGTTTATGGTGAAATACAGAGTTTGACCTGTCCAGAGCCTTCAAAGTTAAGCTAAGTAACAAACCTTGTTTTGTGCTTTTCCGTATAAAAGCCCCATGTGCTCGGGGAGTGATTGTTGTGCCGGGAAATGAGGAAAATGAAAAAGGGAAATGAAAAAGAGGAGACTGTAAGGTTTCATTTGATGTGTAGATTGTCATGGTACACGATCGGGAATGTGTGTTTTCATGAGAAACGAAAAAAAAAAAAAAAACAGTGAACGGGACCGCGAGCGCTAAACGCGTTCGTGCGCGGGTACGCGAGGGCTCGCACAGCCCGGGTGCGCGCTGGTACGCGAGCTGTCCGCGTTACGGCGCGCCCGGTTGACCCTCGTGGTCTGCCGTAGCCAAAAGAGGAAGTGGAATAGCTACCATCCACCTATGCGCCACGAATCCTACACACTGTACCTTTAAAGGAACTGCATGTAAGATTTTGATTTTAAATTTCATAAACTAAATCTGTTCCCAGATACGAGGTAAACATATTCAAATCAATGATACAGTTGATAATAATTCTAATTTTGTGTTTTTATGTTCAAAACGATTACCCAATCAGAAAACAGAATGAGCCTCACATGAGTCTCTAATCTGGGTCGTCAATCCAGTGTGTTTAGACCTAAAATGCCTCTCTCTGGTCTGAAAGGTCATTCCCTAAATCCCAGCACTTACAGCCAATCATGAGTCAGTGCTAGTGCAGCCTCTGCAGCTCAGGAAGGGAATTCTGGAGGTTCTGATCTTCACATGAGGCCTGTGCATATACTGAAAATGAAACAAACTTGTCTTCCGTTCCATCTTGTGATGTCATGTAGTGGTAGTTTTCAAGTTGACAACTACTTTTTTTTACCTTTAGTTCAGGAGAGATTGGCAATTTGAACTCTCACCTTACCCGTCTCCCACCCCCCTCCCCCCATACTGGCATAACCTGCATTCCATAAAAAGACATATCACTCTAGACACTTTAAAAAACTGCTGCTAAGAACGACTGTTGCACATTTACATTCACTACTGGAATTTTACTACCGTTGTACTGTTGTTTACTCCTGTTATTGCACTATTACTACTTTACTACTGTTGCACATTTATTTTTATCTCAACTCCAATGCACATTCTATTGCACATGACCATTTCACTGCTGTATCTTCCATTGCACATTTTGATGCACACTGCACACTTTTGCACACTTTTGCATCTGTATATAGGTATTTATTTATTATGTTGCACTGCTTTAAGATTTTAGATCTTAGACTTTAGTTTAGATTTAGATTTTTGTCTTAGATAGTTTTTGTTGTGTTTTGTCCTTATATTGTATTTTGTACACTGTCGTTTTTGCACTACCTGGCCAGAGAGAAACGAAATTTTGATTCACTGTATGTTGAACACATATGGCAGAATTGACAATAAAGCTGACTTTGATCTTTGAATTTAAAGGAAAATTAACGTTTTTTTTTTTCCAATCTGAGCCTTCTTTCGGCAATAAAACAAGTAGTTTTACTCACCCATAGCAGTTTGGTGTCAATTGGAGCAGTATCGCAGAACTTATGTTGAGCCGTTCTGTTCTACTAATGATCCCGTATCCGTTAGCGTGAGTGCTCGGGGCACTGATTTGCGGTGTCCAAATAACACAAACTTTAGCACTTTTCAAATCACAGAAGATTGCTGTGTCAGTGTAGACTTTTAGTGGATTCCAAAACGGCCTGAAACCCGATATGCAGCTATAGTTTCATTTGATGATGTCATCAGAGAGGACAGTGCGCATGCGTGAACTCAGCTGTTTTGTAAACACCGCTAGTCCGAAAGAAGCTAACACCGCTCTGAACTTTACTTTTCTGTTGCGATATCGGGTTTCAGGCCATTTTGGAATCCACTTAAAGTCTACCCTGACACAGCGATCTTCTGTGATTTGAAAAGTGCTAAAGTTTGTGTTATTTGGACACCGCAAATCAGTGCCCCGAGCACTCACGCTAACGGATACGGGATCATTAGTAGAACAGAACGGCTCAACATAAGTTCTGCGATACTGCTCCAATTGACACCAAACTGCTATGGGTGAGTAAAACTACTTGTTTTATTGCCGAAAGAAGGCTCAGATTGTAAAAAAAAACTTTACTTTTCCTTTAAGGGCAATTTTCCAATTGATTCTAGTGAAAATGCATGGAGTGTAAAAACACAGTGGAGCACTTCCTGTATTACCACATGACATCACAAGGTGGAACAGGTGTTTTCTGTTTTACACAAGAACTCTGCTTAAATATGGATTTGTGTGTTAAACATTGTGGAGGTTCTGAGCTTTCACATGAGACATGGTCTGTCCATATACTGAGACAAACTCGTCTTCCTTTGTTAAAACCTGCTTCCCCCACAGACACATCTCTTCTCATCTGTACTTTCCTCATTGGATCAGCATTTTCTGCCTCTGCCACAGTCTGACAAACAGGAGACAGGAGCACAGACTGTATAAATTGACAGAGTTAAACCACTAACCACCCCATTCCAAATAAGAAGTGAGCAGTGGCACGATTGAGCTACATCGACTCCAATTCACTTTGTACTGAAAAACTGATGAATGAACATTAATAACAATCAATCAAACAATCAGGTGCCTTCTTTCATGCTAGTATTTCTCAAACTGTCATCTGTTGCTAACACTAAGTTTGACTGACAGAGTTGTTAAATACCTTCAACACCCTTGCTCCTGGAGCCCGCGATGGGCCCTCAAAGTGCCGTGGGCCCCACCGGCTGCACCTCCAAATGCTACGCCATTGGGGTGACATCACTATGAGTTCTATTACACGGGTAGGAGACAGGAGCAGGAGAGAGGCTGACATTTCCTCATTATATAAAACATGTTATTGAGCCAAATGTGTGCACCAGGATTTATGAGATTTTAGAGCTACACATTTTACAATCTGTGTAAAACATGACAGTTTTACCACAGAACAATGCACAGATTTACAATGATGGGAACAAAACAATGATCACGATAAGGAATGTCAGATTTTACTGTTCAAATTTACACTTTCGGTTGCTATGATGAGTCAAATAAAAAATAAGTTTAGGTAGTTATTTCTAAAGCCATTCTGATTTGTACCGTCTTAATAAAAGGTGAAAAACAGAACTAGCTCATTTAAACATTTTTGCAGTTGTCCGTACTTACCTGACGGCATCCTAATTATTCACCACGGTGAGTTTATAAGCACATACCACAACTCTCAGAGGCTGTGACGGTTATGCTTACAACAATAACAACTAGCATGCTAACACCGCACCAGCTTTATTTCCTGATTCACGGACAATAAAAATGTTTTTTATACTGAGATACAGACAGCACAGAGCAGTCACATTTTGACCCTACAGGATGTGTATATCTTTCTGGCTCATAACAATGAGTGCGTATTAGGGGTGTAAAGATTAGCCGATTTGGATCGGTTATCGGTCTGTGACCTCTGCGATCAGCGTGTACCAGTGTACCGATCAGCGGAGCCCGGATCAGTCCAAATGCACTACGAAAGGTCCGATGCACCGGATTTACAGCCAAGAATCAGTTTGCTAGCTCCTGAGCGGTCTCTCTCATGGCGCAGAAGCCGCTCTGTGTGTGTTTGCATTCTTTAGCGAACGGTGGGTGGTTCACTTACCTGGGGTTGAAGCTTATTGGCTGGTTAACTGCCAATGATGTGAGCGGGCGCGGGCTGTATGCGGAAGCGAGCACAAAATGTTTGCACTGTATAGCCGTGTCCCAATTCGCATTGTGCGGAGGGCGGGTTTCCCGCCGCCTACGTCGTGTCTCGTCAGGAGATCTACTCTATGGGTAAGCTAAGCTAAGTTTCCTTTTATTGAGCTGTTGTTTAAGTTAATTTGGTGCGCTACCGCTATTTATGGACATGGTTCGTATGCGTGGTTAACTTTTGTGCCAGTGTTGTGTCGCGGTGATATCGGTCTGATGTTTCACTGTCAGCTTGATAGTTTCCATGGCAGCTATAGACCATAACTATTGTATGATACTAGCGTTTTTATTGTCACGGTTAGTGGATTGGGTGATTTATTTAGACAACATTCATGTATTGGCAATGTATATTTGATTTGGGCTAAAATTGACTTGGCTAATTTACTTTTGTGTGGAAAATACAATGTATAATCAGAATTGGTGCATTTCTGTATTTAGATACTTATGATTTGTGTGTATAGAAATGTACTTCACACACAGATGATTTTTGTCTCAAAGGAGACTAAGGAAATGTTATAAGATGGAGAGAAAGTATTAGTTATTCAGTGGATTTAACATGCTAGTGTTTTCTATAACTGCCTAGTAATATCTATCTTCTTGTCAGTGATATGTTACACTTTTACACTTACTGAAACTCATGAGTGACTGAAGCACTAATTACTAACTAATTCTGATTCATTCTGATTTTTGACTTTAATAGGCAACTTGCTTGTTTTATAAGGTCTTTTTTTATTTTTGATATCTAACCTTATTGTTTTGTGTTGCTTGAGGGAAGGAATGTGTTGTATTTTAAGTATGAGCAGAGTTTTTCAGTAGGCCTGGTGTATTGTCTGTTGGACACTAAATAAACAAAAGGATACTATTTTGAAATTTAATTTCTGTTTCTCTCTTTTTCTTCTCAATAACTTTAAAGCACTTGGGAGTAAAGTTGTCAATTTGTATTGAATCGAAATTAACCGAACCGGATCGAATCGAATCGTACCGGATCGTTTACTAATTTTATGAATCATCCCTGAATCGAATCGTAGCCTGTGAATCGAGATTCGAATCGAACCGTTTTGTGAGTGAAAGATTCACACCCCTAGTGCGTATAATACAGTACAGTACAGTACAGTACAGTACAGTACAGTACAGTGTAGTATAGTCTAGTGTAGTCTAGTATAGTATAGTATAGTACAGTGTAGTATAGTATAGTATAGTACAGTATAGTACAGTATAGTACAGTACAGTACAGTACAGTACAGTACAGTACAGTACAGTACAGTGCAGTACAGTACAGTACAGTACAGTACAGTGTAGTATAGTCTAGTATAGTGTAGTCTAGTATAGTCTAGTATAGTACAGTACAGTATAGTACAGTGTGGAGAGAGCCGTACCTCCCCAGGCACTGTTGGTGTTGTGGACCGCAGGGATGAAGGTCGGCTGCAGGTCAAACAGGTCGCTGTTCAGAGCAGGAACGCTGGAAAAGAAAACAAAATATAAGAAAATGATGAGAGAAAAGACTGACTTATGTTATAAAGCCGTCTCCTCGTCACAAACAGACCTGGGGTTGAGTTCTTCTCTCAAATGCAAAACACCCTGGCCTGTGGTAAAACAGCTCCACTGACCATACACCACTAAAATTATTTGGATAATTTCAGTCTCGGGAATCTCTATTGAACTAAAGGGAAAAAGTAGCTGTTAAGTTGAAAACAACCACTTCAAGACATCACAAGGTGGAACAGAGCATTATGGGCTTTGGAGATGTAGACAGACTAAACGTGTGAATGAAGCAAAGCACAACTCCAGATATGTTATTGATGAGGTAACAACATTCTAACATGACTAAAAGCTCAAAAGACATGAGTCCTTTAAAATGACAAATTCAAAGATTCAAGATTTGTTGTTCTTAGAAATGAGATAAACTGACTTCCATGCATATTTGGTTTTCAGATTCTAAAATGCGAGGATGTCATATTCCCAGATGGGGGCAAGAGACAGATTTCCTTATTGATGGTGTTTTCCAATGAAATATCTAAAAGTTAAAGGAAAAGGAAAGTTTTTTACAATCTGAGCCTTATTTCGGTAATAATAATAATAATAATACATTTTATTTATAAAGCGCTTTTCAAGACACTCAAAAAAGAAACAACAAAATTATTTAAATTTAAATTAAATTTATTTAACTTAAACAAGTTGTTTTACTCACCCATAGCACTTTGGTGTCATATGGAGCACTTACAGAAATGTTTTATATTAGCGTTAGGCTAACGCCGTTAGCCTAGTGCGACTTATAGCCATACCTCGGGGCATATAATATATTCCCCGAGCATGTAATATGCCCCGTGCGGGCTCCAAATAACACAAACTTTAGCACTTTTCAAATCATAGAAGCTCGATGTCTTTAGTCTACGATTTCGTTTGAGTCAAAAGTGGCCTGTAATCCGAGATTTGGCCATAGTTTACAGCTTTGCGTTCCATGTTTGGGTCCCGGGAGCTGAGAGCACACTCCGCACATGCGCACTGGCGTCCTCATCTACTCGAAACTATGGCTAAATCTCGGATTACAGGCCACTTTTGACCAAACGAAATCGTAGAGTAAGACATCGAGCTTCTATGATTTGAAAAGTGCTAAAGTTTGTGTTATTTGGAGCCCGCACGGGGCATATTACATGCTCGGGGAATGCCCCGAGCTATGGCTATAAGTCGCGCTAGGCTAATGGCGTTAGCCTAACGCTAATCTAAAACATCTCCGAAAATGCTCCATATGACACCAAAGTGCTATGGGTGAGTAAAACAACTTGTTTTATTACCGAAATAAGGCTCAGATTGTAAAAAAACGTTACTTTTCCTTTAAATTCACAAATGTTAAAACTGATAATTCTTAGATTGCAGATTTGTTGACCTGGTTTATGGTTCATATCTCTAATTACTGGGCCTATCCACATGAAACAAAAACTGGCACAAAGTTCAGCGTCTTCTCTGTCAGTATAAACACAAAAGTGAAATTATTTTTACACAATAGCTTCAGAAAATGGAGCCATTATTCAACCCCAAAGACATGACTGCTGTCAGTTGAAAGGACTTTTTAATACAAGTGTGTGGAGCCAATCCCAAACAAAAAGGTTCAACATTTGTGGATCATAACTTTGGAGATTTCTTTCAAAAATAGTGAACAGAAACAGGAAGAAGATGCAAACTCCAGACAGAAAGCCCCCCCTGGGACCTTTTTGTTGTGAGGTGAGAGTTCTAACCACAGTACCTCTAATGAAAAAGGACTGGAGCAGGGGATGCAAGGAGAATTCAGACAATAATGCATCGAAAATCAAAGCTACAAGAGGGACCAAACCAGGGGAGTAAAAGTGTGAATTTTACATTGTGGTGAAGACAGCGAGTGAAGGAAGAGGCGATCGAAAGAGACGGATGGGGAGAGGGCATAAATATTTAATCTATGAAGCATAAAAAGCCAGAGTCACCACTAAAAGTGTTCATTTGTGGAGAGGGAGATGAATTGCAAGGCTCTCTTTGGCTGTAAAACTTGGAGGGAGCAGAGAGGAACAGATGAAGGGTAAACTGTGTGGGATTATCTAGAGTAAATAAAGGAAAGTCGATAACTGTGAAACTACTGTGTGATTAATAACATTTGGAAGGTTTTCAATGTGATTATTTAGTGTTGGTCTGGTTCAGTTCACATCACATTACAAAGACTTACAAGGAACTACAATGTTTTGTATTGTTGCTAGTTGTTAATGGATTATGTCAATTTTCAAGTCAATTTTGCATAGTTTGTTGCATGTTAAAGGTCCCATGACATGGTACTTCTTGATGCTTTTATATGGCTCCTTAATGGTTCCCTAATACTGTAAATGAATCCTTCAAAATCAAGCCTCAGTGCATGAGATATGACTCTGACTGTCTTCATGAGGCTACATATCTCCCTGAAACGCTTTATTCTGGGCGTTGTTGCTTGAATGCAAATGAGGAGGGCCGAGACAGGCCAGTGCAGCGGGTGGGTTGTGGCCAAATATGTGGCTGTTTCCTGGATTAGCGGTGGCCCCACTTCCGTGTTTTAAGAGCGGAAGAAGAAATGACACGCTTTCCATAAAAAAAAAACAAATTTCCACAGAAAATAAATGAAACCACTGCTGTTTCAGAGGTTCGGAGGCTCGGATAAAGGACATCCGAGCCTGGAAACACTCTCATGTGTGTTTCCAGGCAAATAAAAAAACGCATCTCGCATTTCGTAGCTCGTTTGCGGTCCAAACTCTCTGGGCTTGATTTCCAGAGACGGTGGGTAGACATCCAGACGGGGGGGTGGAAACCTTTCCGCAAGTGTGACGTCAGAAAGCTCCCTTGTTCAGAATCTTCTTTTGTACAGAGTCTTTTTTTCAAACGCAGAAAAGGATCGCAAATGCAATGTAAACAGGGTAGGGGAGCTCACATTAACGTTCAAAAACCTCAGAAAGTGAAAATTTCATGCCATGGGACCTTTAAACGTTGTTTCCTCATGAAAAACATACCTGCCTGAATGGGTTTTATATGTCATACAATGACAATCTCTCCCTGGCCATAAATATACAAACATGATACAAAAGAATGTTCATAAACCTGATGTGATAAGAATTGCTTAAGCCGTCTTTAATTTTTAAGCCAATCCTGAGCTATCACCATAGACTGTATAAAGAAGTGGACTAAAAGTGTGACGGCACCCACAGCGTCCAGTCAAATGAAGCTCACGGGGCTAGCAGTTATAGGTGCACATTTGGGGCAGAGTTCCATATTAGGAATAGGAATTGATTTTTGGACAAAATAGTGAAATAAAAACACCTGGATCATGTAGAGCGGGTTAATATTATTTTAAGACTTGAATGACAAGGATCACTGCAGCAGTTACAGAGAGGGGGGAGACAGTTTTTCAATATAAAGTGAATTGGAGCCAGAGTTGATGGAGCCAGAAGCGTGCCCATGCTCACTTCCCATTTGGAATGTGGTGGATAGCAGGTTAGCTATGTCCATTTACAGTATACAGTCTATGGCTAGCACTGGGCCTGTCTTTAGCGTCAGGTACCTGTTGGCATTGAGCGTGGAGGTGAAGAGCTCCGGGGAGGGGGCCACGTGGTTGTTGTTGAAGCTGCTGATGGAGGCAGAGCTGGGGGAGGCGGACGGGGGAGTGTGGGCCCCCATCTCCTTCAGGCGCTGATCCTGGAACACACAAACAACATGTGATCTTAAGGTTTAAACAACTATTACGTCTTTCGGGTTGAATAATGGCACCAATTTCTCAGGCGATTGTGATAAAATAATTTCACTTTTACTGACAGAGAAGACACTGAACTTTGTGTCAGTTTTTGTTTCATGTGGATAGGCCCAGTAATTACAGAGATATGAACCATAAACCAGACCTGGAATCTGACAGTTACACAGCAAATTCCACCTTAGAATTCTGACTTGTCCTCCAGCTTAATGTAAACTACAGAGACTTTACAATGCACTGCTAAAACTACAGTCAGCTGACCAAAAGGCAGGATCACAAACCTTCAGTAGTTAAGTAGTTTTTTGGAATATTTTTGTAATTTAAAGTGCATATGACAGGTTAGACTACTTAAAGGAAAAGTAAAGTTTTTTTTTTTTTTACAATTTGAGCCTTATTTTGGTAATAAAACAAGTTGTTTTACTCACCCATAGCACTTTGGTGTCATATGGAGCATTTCCGGAGATGTTTTAGATTAGCGTTAGGCTAACGCCATAAGCCTAGGGCGACTTATAGCCATAGCTCGGGGCATATAATATATTCCCAGAGCATGTAATATGCCCCGTGCGGGCTCCAAATAACACAAACTTTAGCACTTTTCAAATCATAGAAGCTCGATGTCTTTAGTCTACGATTTCGTTTGGTCAAAAGTGGCCTGTAATCCGAGATTTAGCCATAGTTTCGAGTAGATGAGGACGCCAGTGCGCATGTGCGGACTGTGCTCTCAGCTCCCGGGACCCAAACATGGAACGCAAAGCTGTAAACTATGGATAAATCTCGGATTACAGGCCACTTTTGATTCAAACGAAATCGTAGACTAAGACATCGAGCTTCTATGATTTGAAAAGTGCTAAAGTTTGTGTTATTTGGAGCCCGCACGGAGCATATTACATCTATCTATCTATCTATATACAAAGGCTGTGTCCCACCATAGTGGGGTAGCCTAGACAGGGCATACATTTTTGTTCCTTTCCCTCCTTCCTTCCTTTCCCCAAACCCTCCTTCCGTGACTTTTTTTTTTTTTTTTTTCCCTCGTTTGTACCAGCGTCCTTTCCTCATCACCATCACCACTCTCTTCCCACACTGGCGTCCACCCACCAGTGTGGGCATTACATGCTCGGGGAATATATTATATGCCCCGAGCTATGGCTATAAGTCGCGCTAGGCTAACGGCGTTAGCCTAACGCTAATCTAAAACATCTCCGGAAATTCTCCATATGACACCAAAGTGCTATGGGTGAGTAAAACAACTTGTTTGATTACCGAAATAAGGCTCAAATTGTAAAAAACGTTACTTTTCCTTTAACTACTAATGTTAATGTTAACAAGGGCTAAAACCAGTCGAAGTTGCACAAATTACACAAATGAATTAGACTTATAAAAATAAATGATAACTTTATTTTGTTAAATGAAGATTTAAACTGTCAGAAAAATGATCAAAGGAGAAGTTCAATTTGTCAACTGGACAAAGTTTGTTTGGTTGAAAACGTTTCGCCGCTCATCCGAGAGGCTTCGTCAGCTCTGGTTATTGTACTGGTTAGACCCTGCTTATATCTAGCTGCCGGGAGGCGTGTCTGACAATGACAAAAGCTCTGAAAACGATCCCCCTAATCTGTCTCTTTGTTTTTCAAATTACTCTGACAGAAATTCAAATTCAAATTTTCTGTCAGAAAAATGTTTTCCCTGTGTGTAAATTTTTCTTTGTTGTAAAGTTTTCTGTGTTGACATAAGCAGAGGATTCAGCACACTTTCAGGAGCTTGTGATTAATCCAGATGTTCATAGTCCTGTTTAGGAATTAGATTTTCAACTAAAAGTTGAGAGTGACTAACTGAAAATTGTTGGCTCATGCTAGCTTGTGACTACTGTTATTTGAGAGGGACGTGTTTAACAGCACAAATCAGCTTTCCTGTTGTAATTAAAACAGTACTCAAACTCAAAAAAGAAAAGAGGATTAAATTCTAACTTGAGTAACTGAGCTTCAAACAGAGCAGTGCTTACAGTTAGCATCACACCCCTAGACCATGTTGATGAGATCTGCCAATTGCTGTAATCAGATAACTCCAGAAATCAGTCTCTTGCTATTCCTGCTACTTATTTATTATTCAGTTTATCTTTGTTATTATAATATGCTTTGTGCGACAGTGTCCAAATAATTTCTCTTGTGGATCAATGAAGTTTGTCCAAGTCTAAATCTAAGTCCAAGTCTAAATCGGATAATGATCAGATTTTGGTGCGTGTAAACAAAGCCAGTGTAATCTCCTCTTTTTCCATCACTAAACTCACAGAAAAACACTATTTGGGGATTGGTGAAGACTATTGGGAGCCAGTCATTTAACATTAGAGGCGTTTACTGTCGACTCAAGCGGTGGGAAATTGCAAAGACACTTCCCTTGGAGCTGTTGTGTAAACAGATGTTGCTCTCACCACCATAGCAGAGCACAAGGTTGTGTCATAAGTCTGATTACTAAACAAGGTAATTACAATGCTTTTACGTATTTGTAGTGACTAAAATAAACAAAGGAGTAGACAGGAGCGCTCACTCGGGAACTGAAAGGTGTAAAGATGAAAAGTCAATCGTATTTTGGTTCACACAAGTTTGATAATACAGTGGTACCTCACCTTACGAAATTAATTTGTTCCAGAAGTGGTTTCGTAACGTGAATATTTTGTAAGTTGAGTAGCTATTTCAATGGAAAAAGCCTGATTCGTTCCAAGGCCCCGATCCAAGTTTTATTTTTATAGTGTAACTTTTTTTATAGTGTAACATTGTGTTCTGCGTAGAGACTGTAGACCCAGGACTAAACCTGGACTAAACCAGGACTAGACCAGGTGGATTAAAGCGCCGCGTGTGGGTCTATTTCCTGGTTTCGTTTCGAGTCACGGCTGAGGCGAGCAGCGAGGGGGACCGCACGCAGTCTGAGCGCATGAACGAGACCCGTGCTCAAACCGTGACTCCTCTAGACCTGGTCTAGACCAGGTCTAGAGGAGTCACGGGGCCTTGGAACGAATCAGGCTTTTTCCATTGAAATAGCTACTCAACTTACGAAAAATTCACGTTACGAAACCACTTCTGGAACGAATTAATTTCGTAAGGTGAGGTACCACTGTATAAATTATTATCACTTTATATCTTGCTTTTTTAATCATTAAGATAAGATAATCCTTTATTTGTCCCACAATGGGGAAATTGCAGTGTCACAACGCAAGTTTCAGAACAGTTGGAAAAAGAGCATGCATCAAAAATTAAGATAAATAATAATAAGTATGTACAATCAACTAAAAAAACACAACACTGTAAGGTTAAAAGGCACAGGAACGCTGCACAATAAATGTCTTTGATTCTGAAATCTGAATAGCCTGTGTAAGTAATTTTGTGTGAGTGACAGCGCTGTGTGGTAGAACTCTCTGGGGAGAGGCTTCACGCTTTGAGAAAGTCCCGTCTTTTTGGCTCACAAAAAACTATGATTTGGACAGAAACAAAATAAACAGTGGAGGATTACATGGCTCTACCTGTCTCCTCGTCATGTGTTCTTCCCGTCGAGTGTGTGTGGGCAGCGCTCCCATCGGCTCAATGTGCACTACAACTCATACTGAAGGAAGGAAGTCAAATGTGGTCGAAATGTATATTTGTATTTTTGTATTTTTGCTTGTGCACATTCACGTGTGCAACCTGAATCTGTCAGACTGGTCATTCTGTGTGTCAAACCAGCAATGTATTTATCAGTTCAGCTTAGATTTTATTTTATGCACTGCAAAGAATTTGATGTGCACGCACACTATTACTGCTACTACTGCTATTATTACTGCTACTACTGCTACTATTACTGCTACTAATGCCATTATTACTGCTACTACTGCTACTATTACTGCTACTAATGCCATTATTACTGCTACTACTGCTATTATTACTGCTACTACTGCTATTATTACTGCTACTACTGCTATTATTACTGCTACTACTGCTATTATTACTGCTACTACTGCTATTATTACTGCTACTACTGCCATTATTACTGCTACTACTGCTATTATTACTGCTACTACTGCTATTATTACTGCTACTACAGCTATTATTACTGCTATTACTGCCATTATTACTGCTACTACTGCCATTATTACTGCTACTACTGCTATTATTACTGCTACTACTGCTATTATTACTGCTACTACTGCTATTATTACTGCTACTACTGCTATTATTACTGCTACTACTGCTATTATTACTGCTACTACTGCTATTATTACTGCTACTACTGCTATTATTACTGCTACTACAGCTATTATTACTGCTATTACTGCCATTATTACTGCTACTACTGCCATTATTACTGCTACTACTGCTATTATTACTGCTACTACTGCTATTATTACTGCTACTACTGCCATTATTACTGCTACTACTGCTATTATTACTGCTACTACTGCTATTGTTACTGCTACTATTGCCATTATTACTGCTACTACTACACAAAATTAGCTATAAACACTGCATGATGAGGAAACATTATAACAGATCAGAAAATAGCGTAATATGGGCTCCTTAAAAATGATGACAATGGACAGAATCTCATGGCTGGTCTAGAGGAAAATGTGTCTTATCCCACCTTATTATAAAGATAGTACATGTATATGTAAAACAGACTATTCAAATGTAAAATAAGCCGTCCATGTTTGTGTGTATATGCTGTCCACCTCCTCTTACTCTACATGATCAAACCCACAGTACACACATCTCTCTGTTTCCACTCCATGTCCCTCCGGGCGCTATTACATTTGGCTTTGAAAATACCCCATTTCTTTTACACTGCAGCTCTGGAGGTCCGGCGGGAGCGTGCAGTCAAGAGAAGAAAAGTTTGTTTGGTCTTTTAAATTCACGAGACAGAATGCTTAAAGAGAACCAGGGCAATTTACAAACAGAAGAGCAGAGAGGGCCCGGGCCTCAGAGGAGATGGTAATGCAGACGGATACCTGCTTAAACATGAGCCATAAATGTGGATATGCAGTAAGGAGAAAGGTTGGGTGTATTTATGGAGTACTGATACTTTGCAGCTGATGTTTTCAAATTTCCTTGGTGGTGCAAAGCTGTACTGTACTGTAGGCACTGCTCTGTCTGCAGTTTTGTTAAACTTTAATCTGAGCTTTATTTTGACACAATCTGATCAGAAAGAACTGGCTTAGTTGGAGCTACAAGAGGTAAGATGATTTGTGCAGTTAAACAAGTCCCTCTCAAACAGCATTACAGTCACAAGCTAGCTAGGATTTGCCAACAGTTTTTCAGTTGGTCGCCATCACATTTTTGTTGAAAATCAAACTCCTAAACAGGACCGCTTATACTGATCCTGTTGTTTAAATCCATTTTGTATTTTGTAGACTTATCTTGAATCTTTTGTGGCAGTGCTTGCTAATGTGTGCATTGTGACACCACGGTAACTGCTCCACATCTTTCCATAGACAGACATGCAGAACACAGCATGATGTCACTGCAAAGTATCAGTTGGTGAAACATTAATAGAATAGGTTGCCTTCACATTCTCCAATTCATAATGGCATAATGGCTCAGATGCAAGGCAGGGGCCTATACAACCCTATGGAAAATTCATTGTATTTGAAAGAAATTTATGATCCACAAATGTTGAACCTTATTATCTGTTTGGGATTGGCTCCACAAACTACTACTACAAACTACAGTGGTACCTCAGTGGTACCTCACCTTATGAAATTAATTCGTTCCAGAAGTGGTTTCGTAACGTGAATTTTTCGTAAGTTGAGTAGCTATTTCAATGGAAAAAGCCTGATTCGTTCCAAGGCCCCGTTCCAAGTTTTTTTTTATAGTGTAACTTTTTTTTATAGTGTAACACTGTGTTCTGCGTCCTGATTGGCTAAGAGACTGTAGACCCAGGACTAAACGTGGACTAAACCAGGTCTAAACAAGGTCTATACCTGGACTGGACCAGGACTAAACCTGGACAAACCAGGACTGGACACCAGGATTAAAGCGCCGCGTGCGGGTCTATTTCCTGGTTTCGTGCTAGCTCTGCTATTAGCAGCAGCACCGGTGTACCTCACGAGTCACGGCTGAGGCGAGCAGCGACTGCGTGCGTGGGGGGAAGGGGGAGGGCGGACACGTGTGTGATAGCGCAGCATGACCCGGCGCGGGGCTGCGAGCACGAGACCCGTGCTCAAACCGTGCCTCCTCTAGACCAGATCTAAACCAGGTCTAAACCAGGATTAAACCACCGCGTGCGGGTCTATTTCCTGGTTTCGTGCTAGCTCTGCCGGTGTACCTCACGAGTCACGGCTGAGGCGAGCAGCGAGGAGGGGAGGAGATGTGCCTCCCCTCGGGACGGCACGCAGTCCGAGCGCATGAACGAACGCAGGCAAGAGCCGCGGTGGTTTAATCCTGGTTTAGACCTGGTTTAGACCTGGTTTAGACCTGGTTTAGACCTGGTCTAGAGGCACGGTTTGAGCACGGGTCTCGTGCTCGCAGCCCCGCGCCGGGTCATGCTGCGCTATCATACACGTGTCCGTGCACACTTCTCCGCCCTCCCCCTTCCCCCCACGCTTCACTATTAATAGATTTTGTTGAAAATCTATGAAAGTTTGAGTGTTTAAACGAGAGAGAAATGTGAGAAAAGTTTAAATCCAGTCTGAGAAAAGCGTATGTGTCTGAGCGCGCATTAATTGAATTTTTGAGATTTCGCGTTTCGTAACTTGAATTTTCTTTCGTATCTAGAGACCAAAATTTAACGTGAAGGCGTTTCCTAACTTGGAATTTTCGTTTGTTGGTCTTTCGTAAGGTGAGGTACGACTGCACTACAAACTACTACATTGTGACATAAACAGCCCCCTAAAACTGCTTTCCCTTTAAGTATTTCAGACTATAACACTACACTTCTCTGTGTGCAGCCGTCTGGTTCATTTGTATTCACATTATGTTAAACAAATGCTCTTACTGTGTGTGTGTGTCCATACAGACAGCAGAGGGAGCCAACATCTGGACCAGAGAGTGACCTGTGACCCTGACGAGCTGTTTGTCACTCTGTTAAATATTTTATCTCTGCTGTGCTTTGTAACTAACCCAGAGGTAATCATTGGACCTGGCAATGCTAAAATCCAATCAAATCCACACAAAAACACTGACAGAAGCTATATAGACTTATATGTCCACATGGTAGGGTTGTCAAAAGTATTGAAACTAGATATTCATTTGAGCAGGTATCGATACAAAAAATTGTCACATTCACAGGACAGGAACGAACTTTTCCTAAATTGCTTTAGAATGATCTGGAGCTGTATCAGAACAAGTATAAGAGCACATAGACTAGTATTATGCCCAGGGACCACTATGGAACCTACAGGACCACTGAGGGATTACACAGATATAAGACCACATGGGAATATAAAAGAAAGTACTACGATTTAATGTTGAAAATCACATAGATAAGTTTAATGCCATGCTGAGGAATATTGCAGACAAACTTGTAAAATCATCACAGACACAAGCAGGACGCCAACTGATGGAATAATTGTATATATTATCAACTTTTGTGATTCTTTATTCTTTAGAAATGAAGATTTAAATGTGTACGTGACTTGTAATCATATGTTTTTGAGTTGCAGAAATGTCAGATATCTGAGGGCAGAAGTGAGCAGACAGCTTGGCTCCTGCATTCACTATCTAAGTCACAGTGACATTGTCACAGCTGATAGATGCCATATCTGGAATTATCTTACAAGTGTTTTTTGTTTATGTTTTATCACTGTCCTGCCACGTTTCCCCCCACCCCTTTAGGGAAGGGCAGCAGTTGTAACTAGGGTTGTGAAACTGAATAAATACGCAGCGGAGAGCACAGAGAACCAGAGCGCTCAGAGCAGATTGTGCCAGAGCATTTGTTATCTGGGCTTTTCTCTCTGATCGTTCTCCGCTTGCAAGTGAAAACCCTAATCTGTCTTGTCTTCCTTTCCTTGTTTACAGTATATGTTGGGTTATGATGGGCACCCATCAAATCCACCAAATATAGCTGTCCTCTACTTCTTTAAAAGGTATCATAAAGACTTTTTTTGAGAAAGTATTAGTAATAATAATAATAGTAGTAGAAGAAGCAGTAGTAAATAAAAATGCAAGCCAATGAATACAAATTAAACCAGCCAATAACATGGTAGAGATATGTGGTCTTTGTTTGTGGGGAAACTGTATTTGAAAAAAGGTCAGAATTTAGTAAACAAATAACATAGCACCTGTTACTGCTATTGCTACACAGCGAAATGCTAAGATTAGCATATGCACGGTAAACAGCCACATGCCAGTCACACTCTACAGGTTTAATTGGTCACCACAACAAAAAGTGAAAAATGATAAACAAACGGAACGGGAAAACTCAGGAAAACAAACCTGCCATTTCTGAGATCCATTGTAAATAAGGTCCAGTGAATATTTTCCTGTGTTTCTGATGACATCACAACATTCTATAGATAATAATATTTCATACAGATGGGGGCAGTAAAATGAATATTGTTAAAATGCAGATTTGTGTTCTAGTACAGCGAGTTCTTGGGTCTGAAACTGAAATAATGAAACTGGTATTTAAACTCCACTCCCTCTCTCCATCTGTCTCTTCTCATTACCTCCTTTCCCTATCCCTTTTTTGTCCTCTCTCCCTCCTTTTCTCCTTTATTTATCTCCCTCTCCTCTTGGATTTGCGCTCTTAAATACCAACATGTCTCAGACTCCACCACTCCTCTCCTTCCCTCTATTCTCTCTCTTTCTCCCTCTTTCTCTCTCTCTCTCCCTCTCATCTCCTGGATTTGGTCTATTAAGAAATATCTTTCCTCTTCTCCTTTCTCTCTCTCTCTCTCTCTCTCTCTCTCTCTCTCTCTCTCTCCTTCTGGATTTGCCCTATTAAGTACCACCATCTCAGACTCCACCAGCCCTCTCCTTCCCCCTCTCCTCTCGGTCTCTCCTCCTGGATTTGTCCTCTTAAGTACCACCGTGTCTCAGACTCATTTACAGTTAGCCGTTAGCCCCCAGTGCTAGCTCAGACGCTGTATCTAAATGTCAGCACGTTTTGCTCTCCGCTCTCCCTGAAGCTTTGCACGCTTCACAATTACACTAACAGCCCTGTCGAGCAGACACCCCGTACACACAAACATATGACAATCTACAGATGCTAAAATTACTTCATCTTCAGACATTTATCCATTTATTTACATGTTTTTTTGTACACTTTTAACAAGTAAGATGTACATTTCTTGTTGATTAACTTGAGTATCTTATTGCTTTTTATGTTTTTAGTAGCTGTATCGTGACTTGTCTATTCTATGTTTGTGTACAGCAAGTTTTTAAAAGCGCTTCTTAAATAACGGCCTGTTTACACGAGAACGCTTATGGGTAAAAACGACAAAATATTTTATCGGAAGTGTCTTTTGTTTACACGGTGACGGCGTATTGGGGGCCTAAAAACACAAAAATCTGAATCTGAAACAACCCTCCAGAGTGTTTTATAGCTCAGAAATACCTCATAAACATGACTTCTTACCATGTGCAGGCTTGCCTCTCCATAGATCTGACCATTAACCTGTCTCTATTGTGATTATCATGTTTATTTCCATACTGTGAAATAATCAAGACAAAACCGTAACATCTCCATGGAGACAAGCAGTTACACCATGCACCTTTATTATATGTGACCCGCCACGACAAAACCCGCTACAAGTCGGCATTCGTGAAACCCATAAAATCACGTTTAAAATTTTTAGTTTTTTATTTCCAAAATTTGTGATTTTCATTTTTTTTGCAGAATGTGCTAGTTGAGATCATGAAGAAGCCACTCCATGTTTCAGATAACAGCATTTGATGTGTTAAAATCATTCATTTTGTATTTCAATTTGGCTTGTTTTTCAGAAAAAAACAGGCTGTGTATAAATCACCATAATTACCCACGTTTACGTTGCTGCCAATCATGTGCCGAGTAGCGCTGTTGTGTTTTCGTCTGTTCGCTGTGAGGAGCTTGTGAATATGTACACTGCATTTCAAGAGAATCAGAACAGTGAAAATGGACTGTACTACTTTGATACGGGACACATTCGGGACACATCCGTTTCTCCGGAGCTCATGTACAGAGTGCGGTCAGAGAATTTAGCTGCCAAAAGACCGTGGAGATACGCGATTTATCGGACAACACAGCAAACTAGTGACATCGAAGGTGACCGTGTTCTCTTTCTTATGGGGTGAGTCATATCATATTATTTGTGCATCAAAGGCTGATATTAGGTGAAAGCAGGGTACGTGTGTGTACAAGACTAAACCAGGACTAAAACAGGACTAAACCGGAACTAAACCAGGACTAAACCCGGACTAAATCATGACTAAAACAGGAAAACCAGGACTAAACCAGGACTAAAGTGTGTATGCGTCTCCAGAGTGTGTTTACGTGTGTGTACGTGTGTGTGTGTGTGTAGTGTCCTATATTATTTTGTATTGTATTAAATTGATACAGGTGACTTTGACTTAAAATATCCTGTGTATTATTGAATTATTGAATAATTGCATGGACTTTTTGTTATAAAAGCATTTCCATTTTAACAAAGTACCTTCTAATTCTGACCTGCCCTGAATGTAAACACCACACCACAGTGATAGTCATTGATGGGGGAGGGCTTAGCTTAATGTAATGCAAATGAGTTCTGAAGGCCTGGACTTCGAGAATCTTTAGAGAAGCTTTTCTCAGCTCGTTATTTTCAGATTCTTCAAATTCTTCAAATGTTGTCAGGTTTCCATGTGTTGCAAAGCTTACAATCTACACTTTCAGACGCCGTGAATAACTCAAAACACCTCTGGGACAACTTGTGTCTGGTTTTTCTGTGGCCGGGCACATATTTGTGACTACTTTGACTAAAAAAGTAGAGCATTAGAGTACTCCTGCATCACCATTAAAGCAGACCTATTGTACTTGTGTATGCTCTATAGTTATAATCCATCACGTTATAATTTGCATATTTTACATCACAAAATTTGTCTAAAACAACTTAATAAAAGAAATAATTCAGCTGATTTCCACGTTAGAAATATGAGGAGCCCAACTGGAGCCGATGTCGTCGTAAACGTCATCACAAAAAAGAGCTGTCAAGTCCTATGGACAGCTGCACTAGCGAGTAGCAAAATGACTACGCTACACTGCCGGATCCTACGTGTATCACCGATTAAACAAAAATAAAAATATAGAATGGAGCAAGTACAGAGCAGTGGGCGTGTACCAGTGATGGTGAAAACGGGGGTTGATCAGCAAAATGGCATCGTGAAAATGAGCGATCATAGATGATTCAAACATGCACATTTAAAAAAAAAATTCATTTTTTCTAAAATCTTAAGGGCGCACTTTGTGGCTGGGGGTCCATCACCTGCTTGTTTCTAGAGATATGACGTTGGTCTGCTTGGAATGTTCCACAGTATGACTTTAAACAGCTCTACCTTACATTTATTCAATTACAGGTGGTTTAATGACGCAAAAATACACAGAAAAACAGGCGTTCTGACTGCGAGCAGACCTCATCTCTTCAGAGATCTGATCTGTAACTTAGTCTGGTTTGGTCTCCATGAAGATAGAAAGGTTTAATACCACACTGTGAAACATTCCAGACAAAGCAATAACATCTTCACGGAAAAAAAAAGTATTGGACGGACCATCCACCAGAAAAGTTACACAATGCGCCTTTGAATATGACAATCTTCAGTTTTGCAGTACCTGTCATAGGCGCTTTAAAGGAAAATTTACGTTTTTTTACAATCTGAGCCTTTTTTCGGCAATAAAACAAGTAGTTTTACTCACCCATAGCACTTTGGTGTCAATTGGAGCAGTATCGCAGAACTTATGTTGAGCCGTTCTGTTCTACTAATGATCCCGTATCCGTTAGCGTGAGTGCTCGGGGCATTACTTTGCGGTCTCCAAATAACACAAACTTTAGCACTTTTCAAATCACAGAAGATCGCTGTGTCAGCGTAGACTTTTAGTGGATTCCAAAACGGCCTGAAACCCGATATCGCAACAGAAAAGTAAAGTTCAGAGCGGTGTTAGCTTCTTTCGGACTAGCGGTGTTTACAAAACAGCTGAGTTCACGCATGTGCACTGTCCTCTCTGATGACGTCATCAAATGAAACTATAGCTGCATATCGGGTTTCAGGCCGTTTTGGAATCCACTAAAAGTCTACCCTGACACAGCGATCTTCTGTGATTTGAAAAGTGCTAAAGTTTGTGTTATTTGGAGACCGCAAAGTAATGCCCCGAGCACTCACGCTAACGGATACGGGATCATTAGTAGAACAGAACGGCTCAACATAAGTTCTGCGATACTGCTCCAATTGACACCAAAGTGCTATGGGTGAGTAAAACTACTTGTTTTATTGCCGAAAGAAGGCTCAGATTGTAAAAAAACGTTACTTTTCCTTTAATGTGTAATCTGGACATCCCTTCCTAGCCCTAGAAGATAAATGTTGCTTTTTACAGTGACTTGGGTAAACTAACTGAAAGTGATCTGTGCGTTGCTGGGCAGAGAGGGAGTAGTTTTGAGTGGTTTTGAGCAGTGGTGGTGGAGTGGCCTTGGTTCTTCCCCTTTGAGACAAGTTTCACAGCAGGAGCTCAGATCAAGGCCAAAAGCTCCACTCTCACAGCTCATTTTCTCTCAACCACATTTGTCGCCATTTTACACAGTTTAGTATCAACAACACAACGCTATGGCCAGAACTACCTCACAGGCCATGTAGCAACAACTAAAAAGGAGACGTTAATGCTTTGGTTTAAATTGTCCACAGTATGGCATTAAACTAACGTCTCTTGCATTTATTCAACGGCAGGTTATAGCTTAAAAACATCTTAAAAAACATCCATTCTGTGAGTGGGGTCGCTTGTCCACAAACTAAATTAAGTCATTAAAGAGGGGCTATTTTACTTCTATGGGGTATTAACTGCTAAAACATAACATTTTGTTCCCCATGTCCCCATGATCTCCCCATTACTACTCTTCTACAGCTTGGCGTTTAGGTTTTGTCCCACTTTAGCTCAAATCTACTCAAATAAGATGGATAATTTGACATTTTTGCAATATTATGGCCAGTCCCCTGCTGTTCCCCTCCCTCCTCACAGTCTCTCAGTTACATTTATGGATTCCATGTATTTTGAGCCTGACCTTTTCGCTGAGTCTGAGAGAGAGCTTCATTACCGTGTTCTTACATTCTGTCAATGAGAAATCCAACAGAGGCTCTCACAGCGAGGAGGTCATTATAAAGAGGTACACAGATACTGCTCAGCATCCCTATTCATACTTGGATTCAGAAGTTATCAGATAAATATTATGTAAGAGAAACACTAGCCAGCACTAAAAATCTGATCCGATTTCCAGACGTCACATTAAAACAGCCAAACCCAATAGGTATGTATTCATGTGGACGAGTTATAAGGGAAATACAGCAAAAATACAGTGTAGAATATTGCCCCCTGTGTGTGTGAATCGTTGTTGTAAAGCACTTTAAATGCCCATTGGAAAAAACATATAATAATATAATATATAACTGTGAGCACTGGAGGCTACTCATGTTACTGCTGTCTGACAGAAGAAGACCTCATCAGTCCTGACCAGACACTTCACCAACATGTGTACGAATGTGATGGTGGTGGTGGGAGGGGCTGATAGCAGCCTTACTTCTGTCAATCTGCCCAAGGGCAGCTGTGGCTACAATAGTATCTTACCACAGAGTGTGGAGTGAATGAATAATGCACAAAATTATAAAGTATTTTAACCATCTGAAAAGGCCTTATATACATTAGGTTTTTTACCTTGAGTGCCTGTAGTCTGGCCTGTTCCTCCTCTAGAGCCTGCTGTCTCTCCTTCTCGTCCATACGACTGAAGGACATCCCGGTGGAGGACAGAGACGAGACTGCGCTGCTCAAAGTGGACGCCCTGAAAAGAGAAGAAAATTTAATAAACGGAATCCAGTCTTTGTGTAGTCTTTGTGTAGTCTTCTGTTACAGTGGTCCCTCGCTCTGTTCACTGTTCATGAGCCTCGCTGTTTCGTGGATTTTTTTTATTTTTATAGTGTAACATTGTGTTCTGCGTCCTGATTGGCTAAGAGACTGTAGACCTTTGCCGATTGATAGATGGGGGACGCGGGGGGACCAGGACTAGACCAGGACTAAACGTGGACTAAACCAGGTCTAGACCAGAACTAAACCAGGTCTAAACCTGGACTGGTCCTGGACTAAACCAGGACTGGACCAGGTCTAGACCTGGACTAAACCGGGACTACACTAGGTCTAAACCAGGATTAAATCACTCCATGCAGCTCTTTGCTGGTTTCGTGAGGCTCTTGCGTTCGTTTGTGCGTGTTCGGTTTGTGGCTCGAGCTGCGAGGACGCGGTCCTGAGGGGGAGGCATGGTCCGGGTGCCACGGTTCGATCTCGTGCTCGCAGCCCCGGCCTTGTGTCGGTCGTGCTGCTCTGTCACGGATATGACCACAAAGAGCGGGACGTGGCAGTGCCGTTGGATGAGCCGCTCCCCTCGCGCGTCCGGCGGGGCTCCCGGCAAAGCCCCCACGTTTCACTATTAATACATTTTGTTGAAAATCTACGAAATTTGAGTGTTTAAATGAGAGAGAAATGTGAGAAAATGTTAATTCCAATGTTTTAAGGCGTTTACAGCCTTAAAACATGTAGAATAATTGTAAAATATAAAGTTGTCCTGCTTCGCGGATTTCACTCATTACGGGTTATTTCTGGAACATAACTCCCGCAATAAACGAGGGATTATTGTATGAAACATGTAATATGCTGCTAATGGTTAAAGAGACAGTATTCTTAAGGTCTAAAGTAAGGCTGCAAAGACCTCCTTGAGAGCTCAATATAGGCCCTGTAAGGTACTTTTAATCTCTACCCAGACACATAAGAAGTATTTAGACCATAAATGTTGTATATATGTATGTGTTTTATCAGATAGCAAGTATAGCCCCACCTGGTGTCTGCACTCAGCTCCTTTGTCTTTTTGCCCTCCAGTGAAGCGAGGTGCTGCTCCAGTGCCTCCAGGAGACTGCTGGGAGCCTGTGAGGGACAAATTAAACAAAAGGCAAAGTGAAAAAGAAGCCCAAGAGTTTTCACATTAGAAACATAAGTCAACTGATTGCAAACAAAACAGAAAAAAGCAGTTATTCAGGTATAGAACACCGCAAAAATAGTTTTAAAATGTATTGAATTCAGATTAATCGTGATTGAGTAATTTGAAGTTTTAAAGTTTTGATTAATATTATTTGTAGGACTGTTGCTGTTTTGATTGATTTCTTTTTGACTGGTTTCAATTTGTCAGTTTGGGGGGAAAATGTAATGGTAATGTGGCAGATTTTTTTTCTTGAATAAAAAAAATCCATGTAAAAAGCAAAATAAATCAGAATTTATCAAAAGTACTAAAAAAAAGATAAAAATTCTGAATTCAAGACAGGATATTCTTTTTTGCAGTGAGGGTTGAGATAGCCATAGCAACATGCAGCTAAAACAAGGTTTGAAAATAAAATAAAAACTAAAGAGGAGGAGGTAGAATCTATGTTTTGAAGATCTCCATAGTTGAAACTTGAGCTGGAAGACAGGTCAGAACTCTGGTGGAATTTCCTGTGTAACTGTCAGATTGCAGATTTGTTGACCTGATTTATGGTTCATATCTCTGTATTTACTGGGCCTATCCACAAAGTTCAGCGGTTTTTTTTTTGTTTTGTTTTTTAAACAGTTTCAGAAAGTGGTGCCATTATTCAACCCCAAAGATGTGATTGCTGTCTGTTGAAAGGACTTTAAAGGGATATGCCACCCCCAGGTCAAACTTGGACATCTCCCCACAGTCCAGAGACTAAAATAAGTGGTGGAAAGCGTTTTTCTGGTGACCCAGCCATTGTCCGAGTCTGTCAGCACTGACCGCCGCGGTATCTGCTGCTCCTCCGCGTTAGACTGGAGTCTAACGTCGCCAGAGAAAGATTTCGGCCAAAAGGAATTAATTTGCTCGATGCTTTTCCCAATTACTTTCTGTGTAGTGCGCATTCATATCGAGTGCAAATAAATGTGCAAATCAACACGGAGAGCTTGACTTGGTCATTTTGGGTGGGAACTATTTTTCAGTGCGGAAAAACACAGCCGAAGCACACACCACGCTGCGTAACAGGGGAACTCCCTTCCTGGTGCGTAACTGGGATTCCCCTGTCAGCGTGGTGTGTGCTTCGGCTGTGTTTTTCCGCACTGAAAAATAGTTCCCACCCAAAATGTCCAAGTCAAGCTCTCCGTGTTGATTTGCACATTTATTTGCACTCGATATGAATGCGCACTACACAGAAAGTAATTGGGAAAAGCATCGAGCAAATTAATTCCTTTTGGCCGAAATCTTTCTCTGGCGACGTTAGACTCCAGTCTAAGGCGGAGTAGCTGCAGATACTGCGGCGGTCAGTGCTGACAGACCTGGACAATGGCTGTGTCACCAGAAAAACGCTTTCCACCACTTATTTTAGTCTCTGGACTGTGGGGAGATGCCCAAGTTTGACCTGGGGGTGGCATATCCCTTTAAAGCTGCTGTGTAACCCCAAATTTATACCAAAGCAGTAACAGCACATCATACAAGCAGGTATCGCTTTCAATTTTAATAGGAAAATGTACACCAGCAGTGTCACGTGCGTATCCAAGGACGTCATTACGCTACGCACTGCTCAAGATAGGTTGGAGTTCTTATTTTGCAGCGTCAACTGAGCATCTCCATGCTTTTTAGAGGGGGCAAGACAGGAAATAAGTGGTGAATGACTCGGGGAAATGACTTGTGATGGACTATGGAAAGTTTACAGCCATGGAAGATAAATATAAAACACTTTACAGCATCAGACAGCAACTTTACAAGAACAACTTCTGAAGGAAAAGGCCCATGGAGCAGACAAATGGAGTTAAATGGTGAGTATCTTCATTAATGCAAGCACCGCAGATATGGCTCGTTATCGCCGCAAAGCATCGTCTCTCTTGTTCATCCAATCAACAAGGAATACATAAACAATATGAAAAGTGTTTAAAAGGGGGAATCCACAGAAGCTGGCATCACAGGAGCAGCTCTGCTGGCTCTGCTGTAAAGTAAAGCTTTTAAAGGTCCCATGGCATGAAATTTTCACTTTCTGAGGTTTTTGAACGTTAATGTGAGCTCCCCTACCCTGTTTAGCCCCCCCAATGGTTAAAAGTTGTGAAATGTCTAAACTGAGCATTTGTGATCCTTTTCTGCGTTACAAAAAATCAGAGCTCAAACGGGCGATTTTGAACAAGGAAACTTATTGACGTCAGATCGAAAAAAGAAATGCAAATGCAGTTCCACCCCCGTCTGTCTGTACTCAGCGTCTCTGTAAATCACGCCCAGAGAGTTTGGACTGCGAATGCGCTAGGCAATGCGAAATGCGTTTTTTTATTTGCCTGGAGGCACGTCCGAGTGTTTCTAGGCTCGGAAGTCCTTTATCTGAGCCTCTGGACCTTTGAACAGCAGTGGTTTCATTTTATTTTCTGTGGAAATGTGTTCATTTTTCAATGGAACGCTTCAACTCTCTCCCCCGTGCAAAAACAAGGAAATGGATCAGCTGTGGGCTGACAGCGGAGACCGGAGCGTTTGGCCATGCCCCCACCTTCTACTATTGGTCAGCTTTTTTCTCCTCATTTGCATTCAAGCAACAACGCCCAGAATAAAGAGTTTGAGAGAGATATTTATGACTCTTTCTCATCTTATCTGTTTCTCATGCACTGAGTGTTGATTTTGAAGAAGGATTCATTTACAGTATTAGGGAACCATTAAGGAGCCATATAAAAGCATCAAGAAGTACCATGTCATGGGATCTTTAAAAGTATGCACATATGCAGCTCTGTCTACATTACGTGCTGCTGATGCTCCTGGTGTAAATTCCGGGTAACTTTATGATTTCTTGTTTCTATGGAACAACATCATTGTTTTTCCTGGAATGTTCCACAGTATGACAGTAAACAGCTCTACCTTACATTTATGAAATTAGGTGGATTTATAGTTCAAAAATACATAGAACACATTCTGACAGTGAGCGGGCTGCCTCACTACAGATCTGACCTGTTACTTGGTCTCCATGAAGATAGAAAGGTTTAATACCATACTGTGAAACATTTTAGACAAAGCAATAACATCTCCATGGAGAAAAGCATTTGACGGACCCTAAATTTGGAGATTTCTATCACAAAAGCATTTGACAGACCCTGAATTTGGAGATTTCTATCACAAAAACATGCTCTCCATCTGAAATCATGACATCATCAGATTCTGGAACACAAATGGGACCCATTACTGTACAATATAATCTCCTTGTGTGCTCCCTCTTGAGAGATTTTAAGAATAAAGTTTCATTTTTCGTGGTTTTGAGAAAAGAGAAAAGGAAATTCTTGAGTGGAGATCTGAAAACGTCATGTCTGAGCCTCTGTCCACAAAAATGCACTGGCCCGTCTCCTGCTTATATTGCAAAAACACAAACTATAATATGGACTGAATTAAGAATGTTCATCTAGAGTATTAAAGGTCCCATGGCATGAAATTTTCACTTTCTGAGGTTTCTGAACGTTAATGTGAGCTTCCCTACCCTGTTTAGGGCCCCCCAATGGCTAAAAGTCTAAACTGAGCATTTGCGATCCTTTTCTGCGTTTGAAAAAAACACAGCTCAAATGGGCGATTCTGAACAAGGCAACTTTGTTACGTCAGATCGAAAAATGCAGCTCCACCCCCCGTCTGGATGTCTACCCACCGTCTCTGTAAATCACGCCCAGAGAGTTTGGACTGCGAATGAGCTACGCAATGCAAAATGCGTTTTTTTATTTGCCTGGAGGCACGTGCAAGTGTTTCTAGGCTTGGAAGTCCTTTACCTGAGCCTGTGGATATCTGAAACAGCAGTGGTTTGATTTTATTTTCTGTGAAAATGTGTTTTTTTCATTGAAATTCCTCTCCTTTCTCCCTCCATGCTTAAAACGCGGAAATGGGAGCCAGCGCACAAAGCAGCGCACAAAGCAGCGCTCCAGCGGCGTATTTGCCCCCCCCCCACCCGCTTCTCTAACCCTATCTGTGTCCTTCTCATTTGCATTCAAGCAACAAGGCCCAGAATGAGTTGTTCAGACAGACAGATTATGACTCTGACTCTGTACATGTGTCTTTCTCATGCACTGAGTGTTGATTTTGATTTTTCATTTACAGTATTAGGGAACCATTAAGGCGCCATATAAAAGCATCAAGAAGTACCATGTCATGGGATCTTTAAAGCTAAACGTAAGGAGGGCTTGAATAAGGCCCAGGAGAGATCATTTCTCAAACATGCATGGATGACATCTAAAACATCTTCAGGCATGTTTTTGATGAGAGAACAACTTTATAACATGGTAGAAAGCTTTAGAAAAATCAATTTTGGCGTAATACCCCCTATTCACGTTTGATTGACAGCTACCATGCGTTGCTGCTAAATGCTAAAGGGTGTCCATAAAGTCCCTTTACAATTTAAAAAAATATTGAAAAGGCAGTTGATGAGATATCTTAACCAGATTTGTTTTATTTAATCAGTGTTTATTAAAGTTTTTATTCACATTAAATTTTTTTGTAAGCCACCACCATATTGGGGACTGCATGTTTGTCACTTCCTCAATCAAACATTTCCAGACCGATGGATTGGTCGGGATGGGCCAATTCCATGGCCACGGCGTTCACCTGATATCACTCCTTTGGACTTCCTTTTATGGGGTTATGTAAAGGATATCAGGTATCAAACAAAGGTACGGGACATTGCTGACTTGAAGCAAAGGATTTGTGAAGTCATTGCCACCATTAATGAGACTATCCTACAATTGAGTACCATCTTGATGTGCTTCGTACAACTAATGGTGCCCATATAGAGGTCTATTAAATGAAGTGAAAAAAACTTTAATAAACACTCATTCAAATAAAAAAAATCTAGTTAATATATCTCAACAACTGCCTTTGTAATAAATTGTTTAAATTGTAAAGAGACTTTATAACTGCTGGCTTCGATTGGCTTCATTTGGCTGGAGCTGAATGATATGGAGGAAGAGTCCGGAGTGGAGGAAATCTGGGAGTCCCTGCTGAGACTGTCGGCCCTGAGACCCGGTCCCGGATAAGCAGAAGAAAATGGATAGATGGATGAATGATATGGGTGAAGCATAGACTGTATAGAGTATATAAATGGGCATAGCACTAGCCACCACATTCCAAATAGGAAGCGAGCAGAGGCACAAAGTGATTCCTTCCAGCTTAAGAAAATCTTCCACCCCCTCTGTGCATCTCCTGCTGTGAGCCTCGTCACTTTGCTCTACCTCTCTTCTTGCTCTACATCATCCTCGTGTTTAAATTTTGCTATTTTATCCCTACATAAAGATATAAATATTGATTACCGCTAGTGTTAGCAACAGGTTCATCGACAGCCTCATAGCTAAGCACTTGTCCCCTGCTACACCAGCTGTGTCGGTGGGAGGGGGCGTGTACCTTCAACAACCTCACTCGTGATTGGCTCTTTGGTTTCACGCTCCGATTTTCAAATCTGGTCCCCGGTGACAGATTAGCTGCCATTACTGTTAGTCTCCATGAGCTTCATTCGGTTGCAACCTAAAGCTATGGGTGACGTCACACTCTGTCAATCCACTTCTATAATACAGTCTATGATCATCACACATGCACGGAATGCATAGACAGAAACACTAAAAACATGCTCAGGCGTTCATGCAGAAATCCCTCCACCTACGAGATAAGTCCCTTTAGTTTTCTGCAGCAGGGAGAAAGAAAAATAAAACAAAAATGAGTGTTTACAAGTCCTGTTGACATTCTAACACCCACAGAGTTACACATCGGTCTGCCAGTGCCAAACAGTACGATGTAACTAATGGTGCATCAGGCGGGAAAAGGATTTAAAGGAAAAGTAAAGTTTTTTACAATTTGAGTAGTTATTTTGGTAATAAAACAAGTTGTTTTACTCACCCATAGCACTTTGGTGTCGTATGGAGCATTTCCGGAGATGTTTTAGATTAGCGTTAGGCTAACGCCGTTAGCCTGGTTTAAGCGCGACTTATAGCCATAGCTCGGGGCATTCCCCGAGCATGTAATATGCCCCGTGCGGGCTCCAAATAACACAAACTTTAGCACTTTTCAAATCATAGAAGCTCGATGTCTTTAGTCTACGATTTCGTTTGAGTCAAAAGTGGCCTGTAATCCGAGATTTAGCCATAGTTTCGAGCAGATGAGGAGGACAGTGCGCATGTGCGGAGTCACAGCTGATTTCGCTCTCAGCTCTCGGGACCCAAACATGAAACGCAAAGCTGTAAACTATGGATAAATCTCGGATTACAGGCCACTTTTGATTCAAACGAAATCGTAGACTAAAGACATCAAGCTTCTATGATTTGAAAAGTGCTAAAGTTTGTGTTATTTGGAGCCCGCACGGGGCATATTACATGCTCGGGGAATATATTATATGCCCCGAGCTATGGCTAGAAGTCGCGCTATACTAAGGGCTTTAGCCAAACGCTAATCTAAAACATCTCCGGAAATGCTCCATATGACACCAAAGTGATATGGGTGAGTAAAACAACTTGTTTTATTACCGAAATAAGGCTCAAATTGTAAAAAACGTTACTTTTCCTTTAAGTTTTAATATGTAATTTATGGAGAAAATATGATACATTTTTGTAGCTTTCTAGTAACAGTAAGTAGGACTTACTTATCACTTAAACATAGTAAAATTAAGATAAAATTCTTTCCAAGCAAAAAAACTAAACAAAACAATATTGGATTTAAAGTTGCACTATGAAACTTCCCTGGGGGAACTACTTGTCTCCAGGAAAGGTCGTGTAGTACTTAGAATGTTCCCCAGTATGGGATCAAACCATTTTATTTAGATGTAGCAGGTGATGCCAAGTTAGTGGTCATATCTGTGGAGAGGCAAGCCTGGACCATGTTTTAAATGGTCTATTTAAAGGAAAAGTAACGTTTTTTTACAATCTGAGGCTTCTTTCGGCAATAAAACAAGTAGTTTTACTCACCCATAGCACTTTGGTGTCATTTGGAGGAGTTTCGTAGAACTTATGTTGTAGCCGTTCTGTTCTACTAATGATCCCGTATCCGTTAGCGTGAGTGCTCGGGGCATTACTTTGCGGTCTCCAAATAACAGAAACTTTAGCACTTTTCAAATCACAGAAGATCGCTGTGTCAGCGTAGACTTTTAGTCGGCCTGAAACCCGATATGCAGCTATAGTTTCATTTGATGACGTCATCAGAGAGGACAGTGCGCATGCGTGAACTCAGCTGTTTTGTAAACACCGCTAGTCCGAAAGAAGCTAACACCGCTCTGAACTTTACTTTTCTGTTGCGATATCGGGTTTCAGGCCGTTTTGGAATCTACTAAAAGTCTATGCTGACACAGCGATCTTCTGTGATTTGAAAAGTGCTAAAATTTGTGTTATTTGGAGACCGCAAAGTAATGCCCCGAGCACTCACGCTAACGGATACGGGATCATTAGTAGAACAGAACGGCTCAACATAAGTTCTGCGATACTGCTCCAATTGACACCAAACTGCTATGGGTGAGTAAAACTACTTGTTTTATTGCCGAAAGAAGGCTCAGATTGTAAAAAAACATGACTTTTCCTTTAAGCAATAAAAAAGGCTGTAATTGATAAAAGCTGGAGAAATGCTTAAAGTCCACTGTGGAACATTCCAGACAAGGAAATAGAGATAAACAAGTAGCACAATCACCAAGAGAAAAGTTACACAGTGCATTTTTAAGTCTAGAGTTAGACCAAATAAGTCTAGAGTTAGACCAAATAAATGTATATAATATATACATTTATATATATATAGCCTATACACACTATAATTTACGGGGAAAAAAAGGCTATTATAAAACACATATCAGCATCACATCCTCAGGAGTGGCAGAGTGTTCGTCCACCAACCACAAGGTTAACAGTTCCATCGGGTACTGTGTGTGTTGTGTCTTTGAGCAAGGCAACTCACTCACCTTTCCACCAGCAAGATGTAATGTTAAAATAAAACACATAAAATCAATGTTGACAACTGTATAGAAAACCCTTGGATTTGGTGAATCTTTGCAGTCTTGTAGTAACATGTTACTGCCTTTAAATTGTCGCTGTGTTATGCTCGTTATTATAAACAGGATTAAGAAGGGGAAAAAACAGAATTATCAGAGCTGAGAGAGCTGCACACATAAGTTAGACTTCAAGTTCAAATGAAAACCAGTAAAGAGGAAGGTCAACTATTGAGGTGTATAAGGCCACAATGAAAAAGCAACAAGGCAATACAGTACAAACTAAAACAAAATGCAGGTCTTAAACTGGGGGTCTGGAAGCCCATTCCCGCCAGTAAAAAAGAAAAAGTTGGTTACACTAAGTCCTAATTATGAGATAAAAAGTCAAAATTATGAGATAAAAAGTCAAAATTATGAGATAAGAAAGTCGAAATTATGAGATAAAAAGTCAAAATTATGAGATAAAAAGTCAAATTTTTGAGATAAAAAGTCAAAATTATGAGATAAGAAAGTCAAAATTATGAGATAAAGTCAAAATTTTGCGATATCTAGTAAGTAAACTGATTGTATTTGATTGTATTTTGTATCTAGTTAAACATTTTATTTTGACTTTTTATCTCAAAATTTTGACTTTTTATCTCATAATTTTGACTTTTTATCTCAAACTTTTGACTTTCTTATCTCATAATTTTGACTTTTTATCTCATAATTATGACTTAGTGTGACCAACTTTTTTTTTTTTTTTACTGGCGGGAATGGGCTTCCATAGCCATTGACTTGTTTCCATGGAGATGTTATTGTTTTGCCTGGAAGGTTTCACAGGATGGCATTAAATGTATCTCCATGAACACAAGCAGGCAATGATACCCACACATGTTTGAGTAACCTTTTGTTATTAGTACAGTAAGTCTACATCTCAAGCTCAGAATGCTCTGTTCCACCTTGTGATGTCATCAAATAGTAGTTTTCAAAGTTAGTTTTTAAGTAACAGCTACCTTTTACCTTTAGTTAAGGTTTTGTGCAGGGTTTGTTAAACATGTGTGAATGAAACAAAACACAACTCCAGGTCTGTTTGTGGTCAGCTTCATTTTTGGCACTAGTTGTTCAGTATGAATTAAGTCTTTGCTCATGTAATAATATATTAAATTATATATATATAAACAGCTCTACCTTATAGTTATTCAATTACAGGTGGTGTTATTGCTCAAAAATACCTAGAAAAACAGACATTCTGACTGTGAGCGGGGTCGCCTCTCCACAGATCTGACCTGTAACTTGGCCTGGTTTGGTCTCCATGAAGATAGAATGGTTTAATGCCATACTGTGGAACATACCAGACAGAGCAATGACATCTCCATGGAGAAAAGCGTTTGACAGACCCTCCACCACACAATGCACCTTTAATTATTCAATAAAGTTTCATTTGTTTACAGAGCTTTACTTCAGGCTGGTTTGAGTGACGTCTGTGGTGATGTGAGGACAGAGGTGATTCTGTTGTTGTTGTTTTTTTTCCAGTCAGAAGTTTCTTAGTTTTTTCTCCAGTTTTGAGCATCTATATTTAATACTGTGGAGGCTATAGGTCTTGAGATGCACTGTTGGGCCTTCTCCATATTCTGCTCAAATATTAGGGTCAAATAAAGTTCATTTAAAGGGCCCGTACCTGATTTTAAAGGGCTCATATTACATTACAGTGGTACCTCACCTTACGAAAGACCCAACAAACGAAAATTTCACGTTAAATTTTGGTCTCTAGGTACAAAAGAAAATTCAAGTTACGAAACGCGAAATCTAAAAAAAAAAAAATTAAAAATAATGCGCGCTCAGCCACACACCTTATACGCTTTTCTCAGACTGGATTTAAACTTTTCTCACATTTGTCTCTCGTTTAAACACTCAAACTTTCATAGATTTTCAACAAAATTATTAATAGTGAAGTGTGGGGGGAAGGGGGAGGGGGGAGAAGACACGTGTGATAGCGCAGCATGACCCGGCGCGGGGCTGCCAGCAGGTCTAGACCTGGACTAAACCAGGACTGGACCAGGACTAAACCTGGACTAAACCAGGACTAGACCAGGTGGATTAAAGCGCCGCGCGCGGGTCTATTTCCTGGTTTCGTTTCGAGTCACGGCTGAGGCGAGCAGCGAGGGGGACCGCACACAGTCTGAGCACATGAACGAACGCATGCAAGAGACCTGGTCTAGACCTGGTCTAGACATCACCACTGGTCTAGACCAGGTCTAGAGGAGGCACGGTTTGAGCACGGGTCTCGTTCATGCGCTCAGACTGCGTGCGGTCCCCCTCGCTGCTCGCCTCAGCCGTGACTCGAAACGAAACCAGGAAATAGACCCGCGCGCGGCGCTTTAATCCACCTGGTCTAGTCCTGGTTTAGTCCAGGTTTAGTCCAGGTTTAGACCTTGGTCTAGACCTGGTATAGTCCACATTTAGTCCTGGGTCTACAGTCTCTACGCAGAACACAATGTTACACTATAAAAAAAGTTACACTATAAAAAAAAAAAAAACTTGAATCGGGGCCTTGGAACGAATCAGTCTTTTTCCATTGAAATAGCTACTCAACTTACGAAAAATTCACGTTACGAAACCACTTCTGGAAGAAATTAATTTCGTAAGGTGAGGTACCACTGTATTTTCTGATCTATTTTATAATATGGTTTCCTCATCAAAAACTTACCTGGAGTTATGTTTTGTTTTGTTTCATTCACACGTTTAAACACACAAATCCTGCATATTTTAGGCTGAGTTCTTCTCTCAAATAGAAAACACTACTTGTGATGTCATGTGGTAATACAGGAAGTGCTCCATACACATTCACTAGAATCATTTGGATGATTTCAGCTCTGGGATTGACAATCTGTACTGAACTAAAGGTAAAAGGAGCTGTTAAGTTGAAAACTACCACTTCATTACAAACATACAGGAGCTTTAAAGTAGCTAAACTACTGTTCTAGTGTTTTGAAGCAGTACTTCTTGTATTGTAGGGTTTCAGTGTGGTCTTCAGACACCAGAATAGTTTTACAGTAATATGAAAAATGGCGACATGACAAACAGAGAGACAACAGAACAAAAATAAATTAAATAAATTCAAAATTAAATTAAAATAAAGTTGATTATGAAATGAGCACTGACCTGTGAGAGATCGGGAATGTCCCCCTGATCTATTCCAACTTGCTGTCGTCAAAATGGAGAAATAAAAAAATAAAGAGGAAGAGGAGGAGGAGGAGAGGAGGTGGAGGTGGAGAGGGAAGAGGGGTAGAGAAAAGAAGGAGAAGGAAGAAAAGAGAGAGGAGAAAAGAAGGATGCAGGAGACAAGGAGGAGAGGAGAGGTGAGAAGAGGAGGAGGAAGAGGGAGAGAGGAAGATGAGGGGAGATAAAAAAGGAGTAACAGAAAGAATGGAAATAGGAAAAAGAGGAGAGGAGAGGAGAGGAAGAGGGGGTGGAGATGAAAGTAAGGAGGAAGGAAGAAGATGAAGAAGAGGAAGTAGAGGAGAGGTGAGAGAAAGAGAAGAGAGAAAGGACAAGAGAGAGAGAGGGGAAGAGAAGAGAAGAAGGGAAGGAGAGAGAGAGATGAAAGAGAGAGAGGAGGAGAGGAAGACCGGGTGGGTAGGAGCCAAAGGAAGGAGGAAAAGGAGAGGAGGAAATAAAAGAGAAGAAGGGGACAGGAAAGGAGGAGGAAAGGAGAGAGAAGAGCAGAGGGGAAGAGGGGGAAGAGGCGAGAGAAGAGAAGCAGCGAGTAGGAGAGGAAGAGGGGGATGGGTGAGGGTCAAATGGAGAATTCAGGATCCGTTATTCATGCAGTGACCAAAACATAAACAACAGAAATAAACATGAAAATCTGTGAATGAAGATTTGGAACGGACTAAAATCCTTAAAGTGACATTACGGAACATGGCCAATGAGGAGGACAGGTGGATTATGGGTAATGGGTGACACAATTATAACAGGGACATTTTTCGACTAGGACTTACTTAGACATAAATTAGAACAAAATATTCAGGAATTACACTTTTTAATAACTTTTCACAGTCAAATCCATCAAGTGTTTCTACTAATGCTATAAAATGAGCTCTGCAACATTTTGGGCTGCAGGGTCCGTCACCCGCTTGTTCTGCTTGTTTCTATGGAGATGTTATTGCTTTCCTTGGAATGTTCCGCAGTTCGCCATTAAATGTTTCTTTCTTGCAATTATTCAAATTTTGTTAAGATGCGTGAAAAGTCCCTCAGTCGTCCAGGTAGAATCCATGATAAAAGGAGAAGTTCAATTTTGTCAACTGGACAAAGGACAAAGTTTGTTTGGTTGAAAACGTTTCGCCGCTCATCCGAGAGGCTTCGTCAGCTCTGACGACTTCTCCTTTTATCATATTCCAATTTTGTTGCTTTTTTAAAGGAAAAGTAACGTTTTTTACAATTTGAGCCTTATTTCAGTAATAAAACAAGTTGTTTTACTCACCCATAGCACTTTGATGTCATATGGAGCATTTCTGGAAATGTTTAGATTAGCGTTAGGCTAACGCCGTTAGCCTAGCACGACTTATAGCCATAGCTCGGGGCATTCCCCGAGCATGTAATATGCCCCGTGCGGGCTCCAAATAACACAAACTTTAGCACTTTTCAAATCATAGAAGCTCGATGTCTTAGTCTACGATTTCGTTTGGTCAAAAGTGGCCTGTAATCCGAGATTTAGCCATAGTTTACAGCTTTGCGTTCCATGTTTGGGTCCCGGGAGCTGAGAGCACACTCCGCACATGCGCACTGGCGTCCTCATCTACTCGAAACTATGGCCAAATCTCGGATTACAGGCCACTTTTGACCAAACGAAATCGTAGACTAAAGACATCGAGCTTCTATGATTTGAAAAGTGCTAAAGTTTGTGTTATTTGGAGACCGCACGGGGCATATTACATGCTTGGGGAATGCCCCGAGCTATGGCTATAAGTCGCGCTAGGCTAACGGTGCTAGGCTAACGGCGCTAGGCTAACGGCGCTAGGCTAACGGCGCTAGGCTAACGGCGCTAGGCTAACGGCGCTAGGCTAACGGCGCTAGGCTAACAGCGTTAGCCTAACGCTAATCTAAAACATCTCCGGAAATGCTCCATATGACACCAAAGTGCTATGGGTGAGTAAAACAACTTGTTTTATTACCAAAATAAGGCTCAAATTGTAAAAAACATTACTTTTCCTTTAATGCTCAAAAAATACCTTGAAAATCATGACGTCTTAATGTGAGCATGGCTTGCCTTTGCACAGATCTGACCTGTATTTGACTTGGTTGTGGTTCTATGGAGCTAAATAGTTGTTAAATGCAATACTGTGAAACATTCTAGGCAAAGCAATGATATCTCCATGGAGACAAGCAGATGAGAGACTGGAAAAGTTGCCTAGTGCTGCTTTTGTGATACTAATTATGAGGTAGGTTTAAAAGGGCCCATATTACACTATTTTCTGATCTGTTATAATGCAGCTTCATCATTAAAAACACACATGGAGTTGTGTTTTGTTTCATTCACACAAACTCACAACTCCAGATACGTTTTAATGAAGATACAATGGTCTAACACGGCTTTAAGCTCACAAGAGTGAATTTTGTGTAATATAAGACCTTTAAACAATTTCACTTATTGAAAAGCTGATTTTTAACACATTTTACCCGTAAAATGTCTTTAAAACATAATTTATCAACTTAATTCATACCATCTACTTCAAACGAGCTCTTTTGGCTTTTGCAGTATCTCAGTCTTTTAAAGTAGCTTAATCTTCCTAAAAATAGAAAGCTAATTATTGACTCCTACACAATGGGGCACTGTTGTTTTAATTTAAACATCTCAAATATAATTATGGCTGTGGGGCTGGTTTGGACATAATTATAGAAGACAAAAGGAGGAGATAGGGAGCGCTCACTCTCCTGCGCTCTGCTCCAGCTCACACTCTCGGCTTAAAATCACGATGAATACGAAATCTATTTATGTACTTTATTTGAGGACTCAGGTTAGCTCATGTTACTTAGGCCTGGTTTAGATCTTGAGGAGTCCTGGTTAAATCCAGGTTAAATCCTGGTTTAGTCTTGGTTAATTCCTGGTTCAGTCAGTTAACAAGTTAGCTCATGTTCCTTCGTTCTGGTTTAGTTCCAGCAAGGATTCAACTCTTGTCACTTCTCAGTGATTGTTTAGACCTGATTTGGTCCCGATTTAGATCTTGATTAAAGGAAAAGTAATGTTTTTTTTACAATCTGAGCCTTCTTTCGGCAATAAAACAAGTAGTTTTACTCACCCATAGCAGTTTGGTGTCAATTGGAGCAGTATCGCAGAAGTTATGTTGGAGCCGTTCTGTTCTACTAATGATCCCGTATCCGTTAACATGGTGCTCGTATCATATGCTCAGGGCATTACTTTGCGCTCTCCAAATAACAGAAACTTTAGCACTTTTCAAATCACAGAAGATCGCTGTGTCAGCGTAGACTTTCAGTGGATTCCAAAACGGCCTGAAACCCGATATGCAGCTATAGTTTCATTTGATGACGTCATCAGAGAGGACAGTGCGCATGCGTGAACTCAGCTGTTTTGTAAACACCGCTAGTCCGAAAGAAGCTAACACCGCTCTGAACTTTACTTTTCTGTTGCGATATCGGGTTTCAGGCCGTTTTGGAATCCACTAAAAGTCTACCCTGACACAGCGATCTTCTGTGATTTGAAAAGTGCTAAAGTTTGTGTTATTTGGACACCGCAAATCAGTGCCCCGAGCACTCATGCTAACGGATACGGGATCATTAGTAGAACAGAACGGCTCCAACATAACTTCTGCGATACTGCTCCAATTGACACCAAAGTGCTATGGGTGAGTAAAACTACTTGTTTTATTGCCGAAAGAAGGCTCAGATTGTAAAAAAAAACGTTACTTTTCCTTTAATCCTTGGTTTAGTGATGGTTTAGTCCTGGTTTAGACTAATGTTCAGACCTGGTTTGGATCTTGGTCAGTCCTAGTTTTCAAACCAGTTTAAACCTACTTTTATAAGGCAGTACTTTAAAGAAACACAGGTCATTTTCATAGTTATCTGGTGTGTTGAAGATGCAGGAGCAGAGAGCATGATGGGTAGGCCCTGTACACCGAGGAGCATCCATCTTTGTCAGGGCAGGGCACACTAGCGTTAGCATTAGCCTCCCTTCACAGGCTATTTTAGGTCCCCATACTGTGCTGTATGTACACGTATAGACTGTGAATGTAGGGCAGCCAGAGAGGGCTTTCTAACAACTACTGCTACTACTACTACCACTACTACCACTACTACCACTACCACTACTACTACTACTACTACTACTACTGCTACTACCACTACTACTACTACCACTACTACTACTACTACTACTACTACTACTACTACCACTACTACCACTACCACTACTACTACTACTACTACTACTACTACTACTACTACTACTACCACTACTACTACTACTACTACTACCACTACTACCACTACTACCACTACCACTACTACTACTACTACTACTACTACTACTACTACTACTACTGCTACTACAACTACTACTACAACTACTACTACTACTATCATAGCAGCTATTGGTTCTTCCACTACTAAATCTATTACTACCACTACAACTACTATATCATCACAGACTTTCTAATAGCTACTGATACTATAGCAACTATTGGTACTTCTAATACTACTACTTTTTTAACTCCTACAACTACTACTGCTACAACTACAATTGTACTGCAATTGATACTACTGCTACTAAATATTCAATAGTTATTAGTAACTACTACTGCTACTGCCGCTAATGCAACTGCAACTACTATTAGAGCGACCTTTTATTATCACGCATTTTAATTGATAGGGTCCCTACTAAAGATACCATACCAATACTGATAGAGATCATATTTTTTTTCCACAATAATGCTCGTGAATTCTTTTGACAATCTAAATGCAAATAAATAGTAAATAATGTAATTAAAACAGATGGTAAAGACGATGTCGTTTTGAAACTTCATCCAAAAAGTTCTATTAAGGACCTCATTTAGAGATTAAAAAGGTTTCACAGGACTATAAACCAGCAAATAATATTATTTGTGTAGTCATGTAGTACTTTTGTGTGTGAAAGTGAAAGTGAAAGTACCTCGGCCACTTTGAGGAACTCTGAGAGCTTGGTCATTCTGTACAGGAACTTTTTATAAATGTCCAACGCATCTTTACACTGGTTTTTCTTCATGTCGAAATATTTCTCTGCAAAAACAAAAACATTCAGGAGTTAGACACAAAACACAAAAATCACTCTGAATATTAGAGATTTTTTGACAAACACCAGAATTAGATGTTATGTTTTAATAATAGGATTCAGATTTTAAATACGTCACTGAAAAATGGACAAAAACACAAAAATATGAACTGAGGAGATTTTGTTGTTTGCAGTAGTGGAAGATAACAAAGTACAAAAGTTAAAAAAAAGTACAATACGTACTACTTAGGTATCTATACTTTGCTCAAGTACATTTTACAGTGGATAACTTTTTACTTTTACTTCACTAAATTTGAGAGCGTCTATCTGTACTTTTCTGGGCTGAAAAGTAAAAAGTACTTCTGTTTATGGTTAGGAGCCTGCTGAAATGGCTGAGACTTATTTTCAGCACATTTCATTTGAGTTTCTGTCCCAACTTTGAGCTAACCAAACACACAAAAACACAAAACAGGGAGAAAAAATAAGAAATCAATTGAATCACTTAAAGGTCCCATGACATGGTACTTCTTGATGCTTTTATATGGCTCCTTAATGGTTCCCTAATACTGTAAATGAATCCTTCTTCAAACTCAAACCTCAGTGCATGAGAAACAGAGATAAGATGAGAAAGAGTCATACATCTCTCTCTGGAACAGTCCATTATGGGCGTTGTTGCTTGAATGCAAATGAGGAGGACAGAGATGGCCTATAGTAGTGAGTGGGGGCGTGGCCAAACTCTCCACTCTCTCCTCTTCAGCTGTGCGCTCTGGCTCAGACTGGCTGGATCCCGCTTCCGCATTTTTGCGCGGAGGAGGAGATGAGAAGCGTTCCATTGAAAAATAAACACATTTCCACAGACAATAAAATTAAACCACTGCTGTTTCAGAGGTCCAGAGGGTCGGGTAAAGGACTTCCGAGCCTAGAAACACTCGGACGTGCCTCCAGTCGTGGAATAAACCAGGTCTAGACCTGGACCTGGACTAAACCAGGACCGGACCAGGTCCAGACCCGGACCAAACCGGGACCAGACCAGGATTAAATCACCCCGTGCGGCTTTCCGCTGGCCTCGCGTGGCTCCTGTGCTCGCCCGCGCGTGCTCGGCCCCGAGGGGGAGGCACAGCCCGGGCGCCGCGGCTCCATCCCGCGCCCGCAGCCCCGGTGTACTCGCGGCCTTGCACCGTGTCGACGTTGCTTTTTGATACTTCAATGTCGGCTCTTCCTCTTGTGAAGCAGAATTCACCAAGCGTTGGATTGTTCACTCACTAATGGAACGTGAGCGGGGTTTAGACCGTCGTGAGACAGGTGAGTTTTACCATACTGATGATGTGTTGTTGATAGTAATCCTGTGTCTCCGCTCCCCTCGCACGTTCGGCGCTATATTGAGCCGTGTCCCCCCCACGCTTCACTATCAACACATTCCATTGAAAATCTATGAAAGTTCGAGTGTTCAAACGAGAGAGAAATGCGAGAAAAGCCCAACTCCAGTCTGAGAAAAGTGTAGCATGTGTGTGGTGAGGCATTTACAGCCCTAAAACATGTAGAACAATCGCAAAATACAAAGTTGTCCTACCTCGTGGACCTCTCCCACCGCGGGCCACCTCTGGAACCTAACCCCGTGTGTGTTGATAAAGTGTATTTACGTTTCGGGGCATCTGAGCGCGCATTAATTGAATTTTTGAGATTTCGCGTTTCGTAACTTGAATTTTCTTTCGTACCTAGAGAACAAAATTTAACGTGAAGGCGTTTCGTAACTTGGATTTTTCGTTTGTAGAGTCTTTCGTAAGGTGAGGTACCACTGTATTCAATTACAGGCAACACCTGCAATTCCAGCACTGCTGTCTACATAGTTTTCAGTGAGAGAGGACTTACCGAGCAAGTTAATGACGCCTTCGTTGTAGGCGGCGAACAGCCGAATGGAGTCTCTGAACAGCAGCATGAAGGCAGAGTTTATCACACCATTGGTCAGCTCGTTTGGATTGGCCTAAGGACACAGACAAGAACTTACAGGCGCTCAGAGAAAAACACATCAGCAATGGAGAATTATGACTTTGTTTGGTGAAAGAGTACCTGTGGTGAATATTTATCATAGTTTTACATCAGTTAAATGGCAGTTTGTGGAAAAAAACGTTGAGAAGAAAAGTACAAAAATACAGGAAGTAGTGCTGAGTTGTCCAATCAACTACTGTGTACTCTAGACAAGTTTTGACACTTGTGCTTATGACAGTTTAGACTACTCATTTGACTAAAACACAGTTAAGATCATTATATTTAAGCTTTTACAAAAAAATACATCATGCTAGGGAATAACTGTTACCTAGCAACTATCTAGTATACTGGGCCAAACCTGAAATTATCTGATAAATTTGATAAACACAATTATGAGGAAAGAACTTTATTTTCTTCTCTCCCTCTTTTTTCTTCTCAAACTGAAAACACTCTTCCACCTTGTGACGTCATGTGGTAATAAATGAAATGCTCCACTGTGCTTTTAAAATCCATACACTAGAATCATTTGGATTATTTCAGATCTGGAATTGGCAATCCTACTGAACTAAAAGTAAAATGTAACTTTAACTTAAAAAAAAATACAGCTTCATGGCATCACAAGGTGCAACAGAGCACTTTTGAGCTTTGGAGATGTAGATAGATGGAGATGGACTTAAGACTTAGACAAACTTTATTGATCCATAAGGGAAATTGTTTTGGGTACGGTAGCTCGCTCATCAAATATAATATACAATATATAACAGAATATAGGAAGGAAAAAAGGGAAAAAAAATAGATGGAAAAGCAACCAAAGAGCAATAAACCAGTGTCAGATGAGACATAAATACATAAAAATAATGACAATAAATATATGTATATGTGTGTATGTACAAATTTAAATAGAAAAGTAGTAGTCAAATATAAAATACAATATCAAATAAGATGTACAATACCAGCTGTATACAGTTGTAGGGAGTATTGCCTGGGGAATATCATATTATCTATTGCAAAAGGGTTAGTTGTTGTACAGTTGTAGGGAGTATTATCTGTGACATAAGGTGAGTTGTTGTACAGTTGTAGGGAGTATGGTATGAATGTCGTCCTGTATCTCTCTCTGTTTGAGTGGAGCTGTAGGGGCCTGTTGGAGAATGAGCTCCTCTGTCCCTCTATGGTCTGGTGCAGTGGGTGAGCAGGAGTGTCCATGATGGAGAGCAGTTTGTCCAGTGTCCTCCTGTCCCTCACTGTGACAAATGTCTCCAACTCACAGCCGATCACGTGACCAGCTTTACGGATCAATTTGTCAATCCGTTCGATGTCTCTTTTACTGGTGCTGCTCCCCCAGGAGACCACAGCAGAGTACAGGGCACAGGCCTCCACAGACTGGTAGAAGATCTCCAGTAACTTACTGCACACATTGAAAGACCTGAGCTTCCTCAGGAAGTAGAGTCTGCTCATGCTCTTCTTGTACACAGCATTACAGTTGTCCCTCCAGTTCAGCCTGTTGTTCACATGAACGCCCAGGTACTTGTAACAGTCCACGATCTCCACATCATGACCCTGGATGGTGATGGGCTCCACAGGTGACCTCATCCTCCTGAAGTCAATCACCAGTTCCTTGGTCTTGTCCACGTTCAGGAGCAGATGGTTTGCCTGGGACCACTCCACAAAATTTGCAATCAGTGTCCTATACTCCAGCTCCTGTCCATCCCTGATACACCCAACCACCGCAGAGTCATCAGAGAACTTCTGCAGATGGCAGGACCCTGAGCTCTACTAAAAATCAGATGGACTGTGCCCTGGGGGGCTCCTACATCACTGACCACAGTGTCAGACAGGGTGGTCCCCAGTCGCACGTACTGAGGCCTGGCTGACAGGTAGTCAGTAATTGAGGAGAGAGTGGAGGAGCTGACACTCATCCTGAGCAGTTTCTCACCATCAGAGAGGGCTGGATTGTGTTAAAGGCACTGGAGAAATCAAAGAACAATATCCTCACAGAGCCCTTAACACTATCCAGGTGAGCGTGAGCCCGCTGCAGAAGATAGATCACAGCATCCTCCACGCTCATGTGGGGCTGATAGGCAAATTGGAGAGGGTCCAGAGATGGTGCAACCAGGGGTCTGAGCTGAGCAAGAACAAGTCTCAAACACTTTCATGACATGAGATGTCAGCGCAACTGGTCTGAAGTCCAGATGGGACAAGCTTCTTAGGCACTGGCACAATGCATGAGGTCTTCCAAAGCGCCGGTATCCTTTCAAGCTTCAAACTCAATAAACGTGTGAAGAGAAAGTGCAGGACCCCAGTGAGGTGTGCTGCACACGTTCGTAGCACCTGGGGGTTGATTTTGCAGGTCCTGGAGACGTTCTGGTGCCATTTCTCAAGCTGCCTTCTCACCTGCCCAGGTGACAAGGAGATAGAGCTGGGTTCCTCTGTGGAGGTGGGGGCAGGTGTGGGAGCAGAGGTGATGGGCTGATGATTGGTCTGCGTAGAGGTGTGAGTTTGGCGTCTGGGAGGTGTAGAGATGGAGGTGCCAGTTGAGGAGAAGCGATTAAAATGTAAATTGAGTAAGTTTGACCTGTCTGGGCTATTGTCCTGCTGTTTGGATCTGGAAAGACCAGAAATTTAATGAATTATTTAATTATCCTCTAGACCTCTAGAGTGTGATAGTCTAATAATAAAGGATTACACAAACGTGTGAATGAAAACACAACTCCAGTATGATTTTGAGGAGGTAACAGCATTATAACATGCCTTAAAACTTACAAGAGACAATTATGACATTTAAGAAAAAAATCAGGTACGACTTCAAGTTTCATTTTTGTCCGATATGACCTTTCCTATTTTGTATTATTTGTTTTATGAGAGCCAGAACTCGATAGTGTGCAATCTGTAACAATAATGGCAAGAATATTCTGTTAAAATCTTAATTTTAAATGTGGAAATCAGCGTGGCATTTTCAGATCATTCTTTTCTTTTTGGACTTTTTCTCTGAACTACACTGAACTGCTTTTCTTAAACTTGAGCTTTCCAGGAAACAGAAAAACCACAAAACACCAAAGAGAAACTTCATTCATTTTTAAGCATCCTGCTCCAAACCACAAGGCAGCCAACAATTTCTGTAAACCTCCAACCAGCCCTCTGCTCTGCTCATAACACAAACTTCCAAATGGGATTCTGAGCACATTTTAAATATACAGCTCGCGAAAACAAAAACAACTATAAATTTAAACTACTAAAGGTGCGCTGCGTAAGGTCCGCCACCTGATGTTTCCACAGAAATGCTAGGCTTTGTCTAGAATGTTCCACAGTATAGATTACAGTAAAACATATCTATCACGAGGGAGACATGCAGGTTACAGCACCATGCTACATTACAGTTCAGATCTGTGGAGAGTCGCCCCATTCACAAAAGGAATTATTGTATTTTTGAGCAACAGAAACATCTATAATGAATAAATGCTAGATGGATATGTTTAAAGTCTGGACATTATTGTTTACGCTCTCACTGCTGCTGACTGTGCCAAGTGTTCACACAGAAGCTGGTAAAGGGCCGTTCCAGTATTCTGCTCCCACAACTTGGAACAATCTACAAAAAGACTGGAAACTAAAGGAACTGGTCTCTATAGGACAGTTTAAAATCTTGCTCAAAGGTTTGAAATTGAAATTTATGGTTTGTAAATGTTTTTAATTCTGAAACATTTTATTGTTTGTAATTGCTTAAAGGGACAGTGTGTAAGATTTTTACCCGTTAATTACTGAAATTGAAGATACCCATTCAAAAATACATTGTTTTCCAAGCCTTTTCACTTCCATCATGAAATCAAAGTATTCTGTTGGACTTAGATATAGTCACATAAAAGGGGGATCTTCCCCATGCAGAGGCAGCCATTTTGAATACGAGAGCCGCAGAAGGACATTTGGGCTCCGCCTTCGCCTTCGGCAAGGCTCGTGGTTTTGGGTAAACAACGATAAGCATGTTGCCGGATCACACATCGTAATGGATCTAACACGTGTTTTGGACCAAATTGTTTTACTGGATTTTATTCGCTGGATCCTTACGGACAGATTGAGACCAAGTTTATGGTGAAATACAGAGTTTGACCTGTCCAGAGCCTTCAAAGGTAAGCTAAGTAACAAACCTCGTTTTGTGCTTTTCCGTATAAAAGCCCCATGTGCTCGGGGAGTGATTGTTGTGGCGGGAAATGAATTGCATAGTCAAAAAGAGGAGACTGTAAGGTTTCATTTGATGTGTAGAGTGTCATGGTACACGATCGGGAATGTGTGTTTTCATGCGAAAAGAAAAAAAAAAACCTGAACGGGACCGCGTTTTGTCGGCGAGGGCTCGCAAAGCCCGGGTGCGTGCTGGTACGTGAGCTGTCCGCGATACGGCGCGCCCGGGTGACCCTCGACGTCTGCCGTAGCCAAAAGAGGAAGTGGAATAGCACCATCCACCTATGCACCACGAATCCTACACACTGGATCTTTAAATTGTTTTTAAATGGTTTGTAATTGTATTGATCTGTGCCGCTGTGCCAGGACTCCCTTGAAAAAGAGATTATTAATCTCAATGGGACTTTCCGGGTTAAATAAAGGTGAAATAAAAAATACCAAAAAAAGTCATACTATTAAAGTATACATTCCAGCAAAGCAATGACATCTCCATGGAGACAAGTAGGTAAGCGACCTTCCACCAGAAAAGTGCACCTTTAAATCAGTGTCAGACTAATCCTAAAGCAGGATAATCCCATTAAATGTATTTATGCCATCCATCCATTTTCTTCTGCTTATCCGGTGAGGGTTCATGGGGGCAGTCTAAGCAGGGACTCCCAGACTTCCTTCACCCAGACACTTCCTCCAGCTCCTCGGGGGGCCCCAAGGCGTTCCCAGACCAGCCGGGAGACATAGTCCCTCCAGAGTGTCCTGGGTCTTCCCCGGGGACTCCTCCCGATGGGACATGCCCGGTCATTACCCAAAGCTCATGACCATAGGTGAGGGTAGGAACGTAGATTGACTGGTAAATCTTCACCACAATCCGGTACAGCGACCGCATCATTGCCGATGCTGCACCGATCCACCTGTCAACCTCACACTCCATCCTCCCCTCACTCGTGAACAAGACCCTGAGATACTTGAACTCCTCCACTTGAGGCAAGGACGTATTTATGCATTTACAATAAATCATAAATGTTAAAGATGAGCATTACACAAAATGGATTTTATGACATGTTATAATGTTGTTCTCTCATCAAAAACATGTCTGAAGAGGTTTTAGATGTGTTTAGATGTTTCAGTAATCCAGTGATCTCTCCTGGGCCCTATTCAAACCCTCTTTACAGTCAACTGTATGTGACTCAGATGTAGGGTCTGGCACTCGTCTGCTGCTGCTAAAATGTTCCACAATATGCAATTAAACTTTTCTATGATAAGGTTCAACAACTGTGGATCATACATTTGGAGACAAAACAGTGAATCTCCCATAGAGTTACATGATATCATCAAAATCATTTTATTCCAGTCTTTAAAAACCTGGAGCAAGACCTATTCTATATAGTGGTACCTCACCTTACGAAATTAATTTATTCCAGAAGTGGTTTCATAACATGAATTTTTCGTAAGTTGAGTAGCTATTTCAATGGAAAAAGCCTGATTCGTTCCAAGTTTTTTTTTAATAGTGTAAAATTTTTTTTTATAGTGTAACACTGTGTCATGCGTAGAGACTGTAGACCCAGGACTAAACGTGGACTATACCAGGTCTAGACCAAGGTCTAAACCTGGACTGGATCAGGTCTAGACCTGGACTAAACCAGGACTGGACCAGGACTAAACCTGGACTAAACCAGGTGGATTAAAGCGCCGCGTGCGGGTCTATTTCCTGGTTTCGTTTCGAGTCACGGCTGAGGCGAGCAGCGAGGACTCCCCTCGGGACCGCACGCAGTCTGAGCGCATGAACGAACACATGCAAGAGCCGCGGTGGTCTAATCCTGGTTTAGACCTGGTTTAGAGGAGGCACCGTTTGAGCACGACCTTGTGCTCGCGCCCCGCGCCGGGTCATGCTGCGCTATCACACACGTGTCCGCGCGCACACACACCGCCCTCCCCCTTCCCCCCACACTTAACTATTAATACATTTTGTTGAAAATCTATGAAAGTTTGAGTGTTTAAACGAGAGACAAATGTGAGAAAAGTTTAAATCCAGTCTGAGAAAAACGTATAATGTGTGTGGCTGAGCGCGCATTATTTGAATTTTGGAGATTTCGCGTTTCGTAACTTGAATTTTCTTTCGTATCTAGAGACCAAAATTTAACGTGAAGGCGTTTCATAACTTGAAATTTTCATTTGTTCGGTCTTTCGTCAGGTGAGGTACCACTGTATTCTTCTTCTACTGGTTCACTTTTTACATAATCCTTGTTTCAAATAATTATATATTATATTTTGATCCTAAATGTTGCCGTGGTTACCTGGAAGTCCAGCAGTGCGTCGAGCTGGTTCTGAATGATGGGCAATGTCTTGATGAGTTTCTCTGTGTTCATGGTTCTCATTACTCCATCCACTCTAAACAGAAAAAAAGGAGAAAAATGCATCTGTGCCACTCCAGATCCTGGTTTAGTCCTGTACTTGCAGCTCTGGGGGGTGTGAAGCTAACTGTAAGCATGCTCTGTCTGGAGCTCTGTTTAGTTTAGTTAGACTTGAATCTGAGCTTTATTTCTACACAGTTTAACCATGAAGAACTGACTGGATCTACAATAAGTGAGCTGGTGTGTGCCGTTAAAAGGTTCATTAGCCAACAGTTTTTCAGTGATTCACGCTCACGTCTTTGTTGAAAATTATTGATATTGATAGTATTGATCAAGGGCTGCTGAAAATGTGCGGTTTAAATCCGTTATATTTCTTGAGTTTTCAGACCATTTTGGGCTGTGTTTGTCAATGTGTGCAATGTGTCACCATGGTAAACGATGAACATTCCTCCATACACATACTGTATATGTAATACCCCGAGTGTGATGTCACTGGAAAGTATCAATATATATTGTTTAGGTATTGTTCCTAGTCCTGGTCTACTCCTGGTCTACTCTAGTCCTGAGTTAGTCTCAATTAGTGTGAATTAAGTCTTATATAAAATCAACATTTTAGAGCTTTCTATCCCTCTGAAGGAGGGGTGACAGAGACCATGGAGAGGGGGGACCCAGAGCACCAAAAACAAAACTGAAACTTGTTAAACATTAAAAAGATATACCACCCCCAGGTCAAACTTGGGCATCTCCCCACAGTCCAGAGACTAAAATAAGTGGTGGAAAGCGTTCATATCGAGTGCAAATAAATGTGCAAATCAACACGGAGAGCTTGACTTGGTCATTTTGGGTGGGAACTATTTTTCAGTGCGGAAAAACACAGCCGAAGCACAGAGCACGCTGTGTAACAGGGGAACTCTCTTCCTGGTGCGTAACAGGGATTCCCCTGTCAGCGTGGTGTGTGCTTCGGCTCTGTTTTTCCGCACTGAAAAATAGTTCCCACCCAAAATGACCAAATCAAGCTCTCCGTGTTGATTTTCACATTTATTTGCACTCGATATGAATGCGCACTACACAGAAAGTAATTGGGAAACGCATCGAGCAAATTAATTCCTTTTGGCCGAAATCTTTCGTTGGCGACATTAGACTCCAGTCTAACGCGGAGTAGCTGCAGATACCGCGGCGGTCAGTGCTGACAGACTCGGACAATGGCTGGGTGAGCAGGAAAACGCTTTCCACCACTTATTTTAGTCTCTGGACTGTGGGGAGATGCCCAAGTTTGACCTGGGGGTGGCATATCCCTTTAAGTTTAAAAACAATAAATGGTAACCCTCTCCTCCTCCTCCATCTCTCCTCTCTCTCTTGTCTTTTCTTCCGTACCCTCTCTTCATCTTGGTGAAGTCCACATTCACCAGTCTATAGGACACTGGTCTCCTCTCTTTCCTCCTCCCTCCATGTGTCCTCTGTCTCCCCCTCTCTCTTCCCTCTCGCTCTCTGTCCTCTGTGAAGTCCACTGCCACCACTCTGTAGGACACTGTTTGTCTCTTCCCTAATCCCTCCTTCCCTTTCCCCATCTCTCCTCTCTCCCCATGTTTTTCTCTCTCCATCTCTCCTCCCCGACTCTCTCCTCCTCTATCCCTCTCCCTCTCTCTCTGTGTGTCCTTTCTTACATACCCTCTCTTCATTTTGGTGAAGTCCACTGCCACCAGTCTGTAGGACATGGCCTTCTCATTCAGGTATCGGCTGTAACGGCGAATAAAGGTTGACATGTCGTAACCTGGGAGACGGAGAGGGAGAGGAAGAGGGAGGAAGAGAGTGAGAGAAGAGGGAGAGAGGAAGAAGAGAGTGGGAGAAAAGAGAGAGGAAGAGATTATAAGAGGCGAGAGAAAGAGAGCATATGACTTTGTTGCATAGAATAGCAAAAAACCTATACAAGAAGTGCTCCACTGTGTTTTTAAACTCCATACACCTTCACTAGAATCATTTGCTAATCTCAACTGAAGGTAAAAGGTAGCTGTTAACTTAAAGGGATAGTGCGTTTTTTTTAAATGTTAATCTGTATGTGTTTCCTTCTAAAAGTTCCGTGTGTTGACACCGGCTTACCTCTGACAGTCTCAGCTGATCCCGGTTCCGCTCGCTTTCTGGAGCCCACGTAAGTAGGTCCGGTAACTTCCCTGGAACATGAAATAAAGCTTGTTTTTCTTCTCAAAACAAAACATTTGTCCGAAAGGTGATACATTTGCGTCCCAAACAGTTGTCAACGAAACATCCAGCAGTGAACTTAGCGATCGCGTATTGTCTCTGTCGATTCGTATCACTGCACTCACGTTAGCTGTATTAGCCTGTTCACTTGTAAACTTCCCCTTGCGGTGGACCACATCTGCCGTACACTTCCGCTAAAGGTTAAAAGGCTAATACAGCTAACGTGAGCGCAGTGATACGAGTCGGCAGACACAATACGCGATCGCCAAGTTCACTGCTGGATGTTTCATTGACAACTGTTTGGGTCGCAAATATATCACCTTTCGGACAAATGTTTTGTTTTGAGAAGAAAAACAAGCTTTATTTCATGTTCCAGAGAAGTTACCGGACTTCCCTACGTGGGCTTGAGAAAGCGAGCCGAACCGGGATCAGCTGAGAGTGTCAGAGGTAAGCCGGTGTCAACACCAATGTTCCCCCTAATTTTTCATGTGTCTGAGCAAACACACGAACTCTCTGAGCGTTCCTTGGACTCCTGTGAGCAACATCCGACATGCACACTGTGGCCACACCAGCATCACACCTGAGATCATGGCAAGTTACAGCTTATGAATCAAATCACTGCTGTTATTTCTGTTAGATTACTTTTAATATAACTGATTTTTTTTGGTCCACTTCTCAAAAATCTGTTCATGAACTTTGTACATGTTGTATGTCAGTGTGAGGGTCCTGCTGTGGTCAGTGAAACATTGAACATTACAATATTTTGAAAAATAACCTGTGTATATACCTGTGTATAAACCTGTAAAACCACATGAAGAGAGATTTTTTCAGCTTGATAAATATAGCCTACATGTAGCTGCAGATTTTTTAGGGATGATTGTAGGACCTATAGGACACTATAAGATGGGTCTTTCCTCAAAATAATGATCTCCAAAATAAGTATACATTTTTATCAGTTTATATCTTGCTTTTTAATCATTACCCAGTTTAAGTAATTTTGTGAGAGTGACAGAGCTCTGTGGTTTAACGCTCTGGGGAGAGGATTCACACTTCACACAGAAAGTCCCGTCTTTTTGCTCACAAAAACCTATGGCTTGGACAGAAACAAAGAAAACAGCCGAGGATTACATTATGGCTCTACCTGTCTCCTCTTCTGTTCTTCCCTACGTGCAGTGTGTGCGGGTGGCGCTCCCGTCGGCTGGTGCGGACCTGCCGCTCTGACCCGCCGCTCTGACCCACGGCGATGCGCACGACAACTATGGTCTTACTGAAGAAAGCGAGCGAAATGCGATCGAAATGAATCTGTTTGTAGTTGGCTTGTCCCTAAAGCATGTGCACATTCACATGTGCAAACTGAATCTATCAGACTGGATTCCGTGTGTCAAACCAGCGCTGAGTTCAGGTTAGATTTTATTTTATGCGCTGAAAAGGATTTGATGTGCGCGCTGAACGTCTGGGGAGTGCGCGATTGCGCACGCGCGCACCTTAGAGGGAACACTGGTCAACACACGGAACTTTTAGAAGGAAACCCATACAGATTAACATAAAAAAAAACGCACTATCCCTTTAAAAACTACCACTTCATGGCATCACATGGTGAAAGAGAGCATTTTGAACTTTGGAGATGTAGACAGACTAATTATGAAAGGTTACTCAAACATGTGTGAATGAAACAAAATGACCTGTTCTGTTTTTGAGGATGTAGCAGCATTAGAACATGACTAAAAGCTTTGCATAATATAGGCCTTTAATGTTAAAAATCACATTCTACTGTTTAAAGAAAGAGTGTTTTTATAATCACCACGGTATCAGAATCTATATTGAGTCTAGTATCAAAATTGAGTTTGAATATCGTATTGTAACAAAACTACATTCTATGTTGTTTACCAATAACCCTTGAAAATGCATTAGTAACAAGAGCTTTACTTGAAGCCCGAACTGTACTGAACTCAGAGCAGAGTCATATCAGAACATTTTAAGGGGAGGCAGAGGAAATTATGTTTTAAAAGCAACTAAAAATAGCCAGATTTCTTGCATGTTCTGTGCTAATGTGTGGAGGAGGAGAGGTACCTTGGAGAGCTCCTTTGTCCAGGAAGTTGTTGAGGTTGAAAAGAGAGTTTCGAGAGGCCAAGTATTGGATTAAACGCTGCAAAACAACACAATAAGAAAGATAAAATCATGTCAAGATAGAGAATATATGGTTTGAGCAATTATACTTGCAAAATGTAATGTTCTCTTTAAAAACGTTATGTCTCTGAGTCTCTATAGGGTTTTATTCTGTGTAAAAGCTGATGACCCTGTAGCTTAGACCTTTAGAAACATGTTCTGAAATGCTTTCTTGTGTCAGATGCCATCTCCCGTGTGTCAGATGCCCTCCCTGTGTCTCCATGAGGTCTTATTCTGTGTAAAAGCTGATAACCCTGTAGTTCAGAGTACAGAGAGATTCTGAAATGTCCCTGTGTGTCCGATGACCTCCACTCTTTGTCTCCAGGGAGATGTCACCGTTTTGCCTTGATTATTCCACACTATGAAAGTAAACTTGATTATCACAATGAAGACAAGTTAATGGTCAGATCTATGGAGAAGCAAACCTGCACATGGTAAATATTTGTGTGTTTTTTAAAGATATTTTGAGCTATAAAACCCCTGTAATGGAATAAATGCAAGGTAGACGTTATGTTTAATGCCCTACTGTGGAAGAATGAAAGAAATCTCCATGGAAACAAACAAGTGGCAGACCCTCCAACTTAGACTTTAAAAAGTGCACCTTTAAAATACAAAACGTGCTGTGTGCTATCAAAATACATATGAGCTATTTACAGTAGTCGAGTTGTAAAATGAAACCGGGGGGATGGTGAAATTTTTCATTTATGTGACATATTTTCCGGGGGGGGAGGGGGGGGTATGAGTGACTTTTTTCGCTGAAAACGCGCGGTGCCTGCATTATCTAACCGATTTTCTGGGCACAGAAGCGCTGTGCGCTGTGCTTGAATTGCGTGAGACTTGAGAGCCCTGCGCGGCTCGCTCACAGCTGATCGGTGAACAGGCGCAAACAGGCGGTAATCGTCATGATTGGCGGGAGCTCGATCGGTGCGTAATTATGCTGTAACATGATTGGAAGCTGGAGCGCAGTTCGGCCTATGATTGGCTCTTGGCACTGGCTATTTTGACTTAAAGACGGTGAATTTCGCCAAAAGGTGAGGGATTTTCATGTTCGATTGATAAAATGCCACAAGGGATGGAAGAAGGGATGACTGTTTTAGAAGAGGGATGATTTTGACTATTTATTCCCACAGGGGGAATAAATAGTCCCCCCCCATCCCCCCTCAACTCGAGTACTGGCTATTTACCATTTCCAAAGTCCTGAAATTCAAAGATCTGGAGGATTATAAAATTTCACATTTTATGTACAAAGTAAAAACACATGATGGTGTCACAGTGTCCAAAACTTCCAAATAAAACACACTCCATACAACTCTGCAGCAGTATCTATAAAACTGTCTCTAAGAACCCCATTTAACACATGAGAGGGGTCGAAGCTCAAAAACTAGCTCATGAAGTGATTTAGGAGATATTGCGTTGTGTAGTTTATGTTACACTGATATAGCGGCCTCATGTGAGCACAGCAAAAGTCTGTTTATGTTGCAGTTTTAAAAGGACAATAGATCACAACGCTGACACTTAATTTCATTTTTGGTCACAAGCAATTAGCAGCTCCACGCAGTGTGAGCAGTGTGTTTGAGGCGGTGGTGAGTGTGTGTAGTGTGTTTGAGACGGTGGTGAGTGTGTAGTGTGTTTGAGGCAGTGGTGAGTGTGTGTAGTGTGTTTGAGGCGGTGGTGAGTGTGTGTAGTGTGTTTGAGGCGGTGGTGAGTGTGTGTAGTGTGTTTGAGGCGGTGGTGAGTGTGAGCAGTGTGTTTGAGGCGGTGGTGAGTGTGTGTAGTGTGTTTGAGACAATGGTGAGTGTGTGTGGTGTGTTTGAGATGGTGCTGAGTGTGTGTAGTGTGTTTGAGACGATGGTGAGTGTGAGCAGTGTGTTTGAGACGGTGGTGAGTGTGTGTAGTGTGTTTGAGACAATGGTGAGTGTGTGTGGTGTGTTTGAGATGGTGGTGAGTGTGTGTAGTGTGTTTGAGAGGATGGTGAGTGTGTGTGGTGTGTTTGAGGCGGTGGTGAGTGTGTGTAGTGTGTTTGGGACGGTGGTGAGTGTGTGTAGTGTGTTTGAGACGGTGGTGAGTGTGTGTAGTGTGTTTGAGACCGTGGTGAGTGTGTGTAGTGTGTTTGAGACCGTGGTGAGTGTGTGTAGTGTGTTTGAGACCGTGGTGAGTGTGTGTAGTGTGTTTGAGACGGTGGTGAGTGTGTGTAGTGTGTTTGAGGCGGTGGTGAGTGTGTGTAATGTGTTTGAGACCGTGGTGAGTGTGTGTAGTGTGTTTGAGACCGTGGTGAGTGTGTGTAGTGTGTTTGAGAGGATGGTGAGTGTGTGTAGTGTGTTTGAGACAATGGTGAGTGTGTGTAGTGTGTTTGAGACCGTGGTGAGTGTGTGTAGTGTGTTTGAGACCGTGGTGAGTGTGTGTAGTGTGTTTGGGACGGTGGTGAGTGTGTGTAGTGTGTTTGGGACGGTGGTGAGTGTGTGTAGTGTGTTTGAGACGATGGTGAGTGTGTGTAGTGTGTTTGAGGCGGTGGTGAGTGTGTGTAGTGTGTTTGAGACGGTGGTGAGTGTGTGTAGTGCGTTTGAGACGGTGGTGAGTGTGTGTAGTGTGTTTGAGACGGTGGTGAGTGTGTGTAGTGTGTTTGAGACGATGGTGAGTGTGTGTAGTGTGTTTGAGGCGGTGGTGAGTGTGTGTAATGTGTTTGAGACGGTGGTGAGTGTGTGTAGTGTGTTTGAGGCGGTGGGGAGTGTGTGTAGTGTGTTTGAGACCGTGGTGAGTGTGTGTAGTGCGTTTGAGGCGGTGGGGAGTGTGTGTAGTGCGTTTGAGGCGGTGGGGAGTGTGTGTAGTGCGTTTGAGACGGTGGTGAGTGTGTGTAGTTTCTTTTAGACGGTGGTGAGTGTGTGTAGTGTGTTTGAGACGGTGGTGAGTGTGTGTAGTGTGTTTGAGAGGATGGTGAGTGTGTGTAGTGTGTTTGAGACCGTGGTGAGTGTGTGTAGTGTGTTTGAGACGGTGGTGAGTGTGTGTAGTGTGTTTGAGGCGGTGGTGAGTGTGTGTAGTGTGTTTGAGACGATGGTGAGTGTGTGTAGTGTGTTTGAGACGATGGTGAGTGTGTGTAGTGTGTTTGGGACGGTGGTGAGTGTGTGTAGTGTGTTTGAGACGGTGGTGAGTGTGTGTAGTGTGTTTGAGACGGTGGTGAGTGTGTAGTGTGTTTGAGACGGTGGTGAGTGTGTAGTGTGTTTGAGACGGTGGTGAGTGTGTAGTGTGTTTGAGACGGTGGTGAGTGTGTGTAGTGTGTTTGAGACGGTGGTGAGTGTGTGTAGTGTGTTTGAGACGGTGGGGAGTGTGTAGTGTGTTTGAGACGGTGGTGAGTGTGTAGTGTGTTTGAGACGGAGGTGCGTGTGGAGAGTGTTTGAGACGGTGGTGAGTGTGTGTAGTGTGTTTGAGACGGTGGTGAGTGTGTGTAGTGTGTTTGAGACGGTGGTGAGTGTGTAGTGTGTTTGAGACGGTGGTGAGTGTGTGTAGTGTGTTTGAGACAATGGTGAGTGTGTGTAGTGTGTTTGAGACGGTGGTGAGTGTGTGTAGTGTGTTTGAGACGGTGGTGAGTGTGTAGTGTGTTTGAGACGGTGGTGAGTGTGTGTAGTGCGTTTGAGACGGTGGTGAGTGTGTGTAGTGTGTTTGAGACAATGGTGAGTGTGTGTAGTGTGTTTGAGACGGTGGTGAGTGTGTAGTGTGTTTGAGAGGATGGTGAGTGTGTGTAGTGTGTTTGAGACGGTGGTGAGTGTGTGTAGTGTGTTTGAGACAATGGTGAGTGTGTGTAGTGTGTTTGAGACGGTGGTGAGTGTGTGTAGTGTGTTTGAGACGGTGGTGAGTGTGTGTAGTGTGTTTGAGACGGTGGTGAGTGTGTAGTGTGTTTGAGACCGTGGTGAGTGTGTGTAGTGTGTTTGAGGCGGTGGTGAGTGTGTGTAGTGTGTTTGAGGCGGTGGTGAGTGTGTGTAGTGTGTTTGAGACAATGGTGAGTGTGTGTAGTGTGTTTGAGACGGTGGTGAGTGTGTGTAGTGTGTTTGAGACGGTGGTGAGTGTGTGTAGTGTGTTTGAGACGGTGGTGAGTGTGTAGTGTGTTTGAGACCGTGGTGAGTGTGTGTAGTGTGTTTGAGGCGGTGGTGAGTGTGTGTAGTGTGTTTGAGGCGGTGGTGAGTGTGTAGTGTGTTTGAGGCGGTGATGAGTGTGTGTAGTGTGTTTGAGACCGTGGTGAGTGTGTAGTGTGTTTGAGACCGTGGTGAGTGTGTGTAGTGTGTTTGAGACGGTGGTGAGTGTGTGTAGTGTGTTTGAGACGGTGGTGAGTGTGTGTAGTGTGTTTGAGACGGTGGTGAGTGTGTGTAGTGTGTTTGAGGCGGTGGTGAGTGTGTGTAGTGTGTTTGAGACGGTGGTGAGTGTGTGTAGTGTGTTTGAGGCGGTGGTGAGTGTGTGTAGTGTGTTTGAGACCGTGGTGAGTGTGTGTAGTGTGTTTGAGGCGGTGGTGAGTGTGTGTAGTGTGTTTGAGGCGGTGGTGAGTGTGTGTAGTGTGTTTGAGACGGTGGTGAGTGTGTGTAGTGTGTTTGAGACGGTGGTGAGTGTGTGTAGTGTGTTTGAGACGGTGGTGAGTGCGTGTAGTGTGTTTGAGGCGGTGGTGAGTGTGTGTAGTGTGTTTGAGGCGGTGGTGAGTGTGTGTAGTGTGTTTGAGACGGTGGTGAGTGTGTGTAGTGTGTTTGAGGCGGTGGTGAGTGTGTGTAGTGTGTTTGAGACCGTGGTGAGTGTGTGTAGTGTGTTTGAGGCGGTGGTGAGTGTGTGTAGTGTGTTTGAGGCGGTGGTGAGTGTGTGTAGTGTGTTTGAGACGGTGGTGAGTGTGTGTAGTGTGTTTGAGACGGTGGTGAGTGTGTGTAGTGTGTTTGAGACGGTGGTGAGTGTGTGTAGTGTGTTTGGGATGGAGGAAGGAAAAGTGGAGGAAACCATTAAAACAGTCTTTGAGTGATTAGGAAAGAACTATATTAAGAAAATATATTTTTATTTATTCCGTATTCGTCCTGCTACTAAAACTACTAGTACTGCTACTACTGCTACTACGACCTCTACCTATCACTACCTATTAATACCACCACTACTACTACTACTATTACTATTACTACTAACTACTACCACCACCTACTACCACCATTACTGCAACAATTTATTAAGAAAGAAAAAAATGTAAAAGAAATGCATTTTTTCAGCAAAAGTAATAGTTTGCTTACCTGGCCAGCCAAATGATATCTCTCTGTATTTCCTATACAGCGCGATACCATTTGGACACCCTCCCTCCACCCTCGCTCCCCCGGTTAACAACAGACTCCGAGAGTTTAGACTGCGGAGGAGCTACACAATGCGAAATACGTTTTTTTATTTGCCTGGAGGAACTTGCGAGTGTTTCTAGGCTCGGAAGTCCTTTATCTGAGCCTGTGGATATCTGAAACAGCAGTGGTTTAATTTTATTTTCTGTGGAAATGTGTTTATTTTTCAATGGAACGCTTCTCATCTCTCCCTCCGCGCAAAAACACGGAAGTGGGTCACAGAGCGGAGAGGAGAGCTTGGCCACGCTCCCACCCCCTACTATAGGCCATCTCTGTCCTCCTCATTTGCATTCAAGCAACAACGCCCATAATGGAGTGTTCCAGAGTGACATTTATGACTCTTTCTCATCTTATCTCTGTTTCTCATGCACTGAGTGTTGATTTTGAAGAAGGATTCATTTACAGTATTAGGGAACCATTAAGGAGCCATATAAAAGCATCAAGAAGTACCATGTCATGGGATCTTTAAGAAAGAAAAAAATGTAAAAGAAATGCAATTTTTCAGCAAAAGTAATAGTTTGCGATTCTGAAAAGTTCAAGAAAACTGATCCTGACGGTTTGGTGAGTGAGAAGCCAAATTTGTTATTGGTGCGAGCTCCTTTAAAAACAGTAAACACGAGTCCTTGTTAGCTGTGTGTTTTTCAAATATCATAGAAAATACCATGATGACACAGACCTCATATTTTTTTCATTCCCACACACTCAAGCTAAAATCTGCTCTCATTAACATTTTCCAGGCCTGATTTTGTAATTCATTTTAGTTCTTGCTGCCAGTCTTCTCTATCTTTTCAAAGGTTAATTAATTTTCTCTTTCTCTCCCTTTATCTCTCACTCCCTTTATTTCTCTCACTCGCTCTCTCTTTTTATCTCTCTCACTCTCTCGTACGTCTGTCTCATACTCTCCCTCTCTCTGTTTCTCTCACACTCTTTCCCTCTCTCACACACAAAAACCCTCTTCCTCCCTGTCTCTCTCTCTTTTTCCCCCCTCTCTCGGTCATTCTATCTCCCTCTCTCTCTCCCCCTTCCTCTCTCCCCCTCTCCCTCTCTACTTATAAATGAATGCAGGAGCCGAGCACATTTCATTTTCCATCAGATTTGCCTGAAGGGAGGTTAGATTTGTTCATTTAAAAAGTGCCTTGCTCAAGTATCCTGGGGCAGAAAGGGATTTGTTAAAAAGTGGATTATGCAAACACGCTGTGATTGGCCGAATGTCGCTGTCAGTCAAGTTTAGAGCATGCCTCATCCTTCTGAATATTTTATAGAGCTCTGGGCAAACCGTGAAATCCTCCTGATTCATGTTACTGTGATATTTCTGTTCAAGATGATTCAAAAATGTACAAAAATTAAATGTTTTGGTTGGATTTGCGTTGAATCTGGTTGTTAAAAAAGATGTCTGGTGGTGGGTCTGTCACCTGCATTGCATTCTATTGTCTTTTTTATTTTTTATCATCATCACGGTATCGGAATAGGCAAGTCTATTCCTTAGTACGATGACAAAACTAATGTGAAGTGAAGAAGAACTCAGCTGAACTCAATGAATGACAAATATAGTGAACTGCTGCAAAACTGAATTTCTGCGTTCTCTGGATGTCTCCACCCCAGCTCTCTCCAAGACGAACCCCCAGCTGTGAGCCTCGTTCTGGGGCACAGAGGAGGAGACAGAGGGGGGAGCGGAGGAGAGCTCTGGAGCTAAATAAAGACATGAAAACTCAGCACAAGGAGCAGTGTACGGCTGGAGAACGCACTTAAATCAGCAAAGACAATAAAGCAAACACCCAGGAGGAGACAAACTAGACTGGAAAACTTAAAATCGTGGGGCGATATAGCTTTCAGAACCTCTATGGACCGACCCAACTGTGGTAAACACCAGAACCACAAAGGAGTTCTTCCAAAAACAACTATTTATACAGAAAAGTACCAAGATAAAAAGTAAAAATGTTAAACTCACTCTCAAATCTCCAGGTGCCTCCGTCCATGCTGTGTCATTTCTGCCGTGGTCCATATAAATCAGATATTGGTATCGAATATCAGTATCAGATATCAGTGCTGAAAAGTCTGCTGCACTAAACCAGGACTAGGCCAGAGTTAAACAAGGAAATCCACCTGCAACACTCGTACTACACCATATTATGTGCAATCTGTGAAATCCTCTACTTACACCTTATTTAATCCTACCTGCACCTTTGTACATTGTACATTGTATTTTTATTACATTTTATTACATATTTTTATTATATTGTTTACTTCTTCCCCTGCAACACTTTTACCATGTACTATTATTGCTGTTATTAGTACTTAACGGTTCTTCTGATCCTAAACATTTCATTGCATTGTTGACCTTGTGTTGATTCTGCATATGACAAATAAACAATCTTGAATCTTGACTAGGGATGTCAACAATTAATCGACTTACGATTAATTGTCGATCAAGACGTTGGTTGAACAAAATGCATTAATTGTAATTAATCGCTAATTGCGTACACGCGCACCCGCGTGGTCACGAAACAAGGCAACCGCGCACCGCGCTGCGCCAAGCTCGACTCACAGCCGGCCGCAGGCACCAATGGCACTGCCCGGTGTGTGCGGGCCTCGCGCGTACACCGGGACTGCTGAGCACGAAATCGGCGCCTGGAATGCGTAGTCTCAGCCCGAGCCACAAACCAGCCACACGAAACCAGCAGCAGCACGTGGTGGTTTAATCCTGGTTTAGTCCAGGTCTAGACCTGGTCCAGGTTTAGACCTGGTTTAGACCTGGTTTAGTCCACGTTTAGTTCTGATCTAGACCTGGTTTAGTCCACGTTTAGTCCTGGTCTAGTCTCTTAGCCAATCAGGACGCAGAACACAATGTTACACTATAAAAAAAATGTTACACTATAACCGCGATAGAGCGCGGGATTACTGTATTTTGTTATTCAGCATCAGTACATTTGTCTGCTTTTTACTAGAAGAAGAAGAAGAAGAAGTGAACTTTATTGATCTCACACTGGAGAAATTCTTCTCTGCATTTTAACCCATCCTATATATATATATACATATATTAGGAGCAGTGGGCAGCACACACATTACTGCGCCCGGGGACCATCTCCATGATCTTCTTGCTTCGGTTTGGTCAGGACCTAAGCTGGAGGTACCTATGGTGCATGTTTTGGGTACTATATACTAAGGAATAATGAATTGAGGAATATACAATATAATAATACTATGATATATTTTTGACTCAGTGTTATGTTACTATAGCTTATATTCTTAAAGACCCTATTGAAACACTCAAATTCAGGTGAAAAACGCCGCTTATCAGTTAATCGTTAATCGATCGATAAGGTCAATCAACTATCAATTAATGAATTAATCGATAATTTGCATCCCTAATCTTGACTCTTGAATTTAATAAGCAGGACCAAATAGTGACTAAACCATGATTAGATCAGGACTAAATCAGGACTAAATCCGCACTAGATCAAGACTAAACCAGCACTAAACTAAAAGTACCAAGACAAAAGTAGAAAGTTTAAACTCTGAAACCTCCAGCTAACTCTCTCCATGCTGTCTCCTTTCTACAGTGGTCCATATAAACCTGATACTGGTATTGGAGAACGGCACCGATACAGAAAAATTAGTTGGTTCGGATATTGGTTTCCAAATATTGGTTTAGTCGATATCCTGGTTTCACATGTAAATTGATTAAGACTATTTACTGATCATAGTTGGCCCAGAAAGTCTCATAATGTGGTGATACAGGAAGTGCTCCATTGTGTTTTTACCTTCACTAGAATCATTTGTGTAGTTTCAGCCCTGGAATTGACCATCTCTACTGAACTAAAGGTAAAAAGTAGCTGCTAACGTGAAAACTACCACTTCATGACATGACTAGGTGGAACAGAGCATTTTAGGCTTTGGAGATGTAGACAGACTTACTCGAACATGTGTGAATGTGTGAACGCTCACAACAGAACATTTTGTGCAATACAGGATCTTTAATAATTAAAAGCTCCATAATGAGCCGTTCTGTCTCATTTTATTTTTGTTTTAAAGATCCCATGACATGGTACTTCTTGATGCTTTTATATGGCTCCTTAATGGTTCCCTAATACTGTAAATGAATCCTTCTTCAAAATCAACACTCAGTGCATGAGAAACAGAGATAAGATGAGAAAGAGTAATTTTTCTCTCTCTGAACACTCCATTATGGGAGTTGTTGCTTGAATGCAAATGAGGAGAAAAGAGATGGCCTATAGTAGAGGGTGGGGGCGTGGCCAAACTCTCCGCTCTCCGCTCTCAGCTGTCCGCTCTGATCCATTTCCGCGTTTTTGCGCGAAGAAGAGATTTTGAGAAGCGTTCCATTGAAAAATAAACACATTTCCACAAAAAATAAAATAAAACCACTGCTGTTCAAATGTCCAGAGGCTCAGATAAAGGACTTCCGAGCCTAGAAACACTCGGACGTGCCTCCAGGCAAATAAAAAAATGCATTTCGCATTGCCTAGCGCATTCGCAGTCCAAACTCTCGCGTGATTTACAGAGACGCTGAGTACAGACAGACGGGGGTGGGACTGCATTTTTTGAGCTGACGTCAATAAGGTGCCTTGTTCAGAATTGCCCGTTTGAGCTCTGATTTTTTGTAACGCAGAAAAGGATCGCAAATGCTCAGTTTAGACATTTCGCAACTTTTAACAATGGGGGGGGCTAAACAGGGTAGGGGAGCTCACATTAACGTTCAAAAACCTCAGAAAGTGAAAATTTCATGCCATGGGACCTTTAAGGAAATAAATGCTGTTTTCAGTCTGCACTAAAAAAGATGGATTAGGGCATCCTTAATTGCTTTGCCTGCAATGTTCCACAGTATGGCATTAAATGTATCCATCTCACAGTGTTTTTATTTTTACACAGCTGACTTATTCTGACCTATAGAGCTGCTTATACAATATATCTGTACTGTACAATATATCTGTAAGACACATTTTGCTCAAATACATGGAAATCAGGTACAGGGCTTTTAAGATCTTAAAATGACTTCGCCCACTGTAAACTAATAATAATATTGATTTGAAATGGTTTGTTTTATTTGACAGTATAGACAGCTAGAGCACCGACTCTCCCCTCTCCTCCATCTTTAAAAGGTGCATCAGCCACTCGTTTCCGTGGTAACAGAGTCTTGGCTTTGACCTCCAGTGTTTTTATTCTCTCCAATAAACCAGTTCTGAATAAACAAACAGTGAAATTATACAAGCCAAAAAGAGATGCACTAAGCCAGAATTAAACCAGGACTAAACAAAAACTGAACCAGGATTAAACCAGGACTAAACAAAGACTGAACCAGGGCTAAACCAGGTCTAAAGCAGGACTAAACCAGGATTAAACCAGGACTGAACCAGGACTAAACATGGACTCAACCAGGATTAAAAAATAAATAGTTAAATTATATTGATTTGTCTAAGAAAGAAATGTGTAAAAAGGGGAGATATTTGAAACTTTTTCTTCACAAAGGCACTGAAAAGGAAAACCTCTGTCCAAGAACACATTTTGTATCAGCTGAATCGTCCACAGATGGTCTAAGGCAGGGGTCTCCAACCTGTAGATCAGGAGCTACCAGTAGCTCCCCATCCTCTTTTAAGTAGCTCATCAAGGGATTTCTGAATTACAGTGGTACCTCACCTTACGAAATTAATTCGTTCCAGAAGTGGTTTTGTAACGTGAATTTTTCGTAAGTTGAGTAGCTATTTCAATGGAAAAAGCCTGATTCGTTCCAAGTTTTTTTTTTATTTTTATTATAGTGTAACATTTTTTTATAGTGTAACAATGTGTCCTGCGTAGAGACTGTAGACCCAGGACTAAACGTGGACTATACCAGGTCTAGACCCAGGACTAAACCTGGACTGGACCAGGTCTAGACCTGGACTAAACCAGGACTGGACCAGGACTAAACCTGGACTAAACCAGGTGGATTAAAGCGCCGCGTGCGGGTCTATTTCCTAGTTTCGTTTCGAATCACGGCTGAGACGAGCAGCGAGAACTCCCCTCGAGACCGCACGCAGTCTGAGCGCATGATCGAACACATGCAAGAGCCGCGGTGGTCTAATCCTGGTTTAGACCTGGTTCAGACCTGGTTTAGACCTGGTTTAGACCTGGCACGGTTTGAGCACAGGTCTCGTGCTGGCAGCCCCGCGCCGGGTCATGCTGCGCCATCACGCACGTGTCCGCGCGCACACACACCGCCCTCCCCCTTCCCCCCACACTTCACTATTAATACATTTTGTTGAAAATCTATGAAAGTTTGAGTGTTTAAACGAGAGACAAATGTGAGAAAAGTTTAAATCCAGTCTGAGAAAAGCGTATAATGTGTGTGGCTGAGCGCGCATTATTTGAATTTTTGAGATTTCGCGTTTCGTAACTTGAATTTTCTTTCGTATCTAGAGACCAAAATTTACCGTGAAGGCGTTTCTTAACTTGAAATTTTCATTTGTTGGGTCTTTCGTAAGGTGAGGTACCACTGTACATGTATTGTCCTGAAAAACTCATATTTGATTAACTAAATGCCTATTATTTTTATGCCTGATTTTGTGCACTCATAAATAAATGTTTCATGTTTTATCTAAGTCTTGCCATGGCCCTTATGTTTACTTTATTTCCTGTGACATAAAATTGGTAGCTCTCTGGCATTTTCATTTTGTAAAGGTAACTCACCCGAGGAAAAAGGTTGGAGACCTCTGGCCTAAAGGTCTTATATTACGTAAAATAGACTCTTGTGAACTTTTAGTCATGTTACAATGTTGTCACCTCATCAAAAATATACCTGGAGTTGTGTTTTGTTTCATTTACACATCTTTGAGTAACACTTTATTATTAGTTTGTCCTCCGTTCCACCTTGTGATGACATCAAGTGGTAGTTTAAAGTTAACAGCCACCTTTTACCTTTTATTCAGTAGAGCTGAAGTTATCAAAAATGATTCTAGTCCGTGGAGTTTAAAAACCCAATAGAGCACTTGATGACATCACAAAGTGGAAAAGAATGTTTGGTGTTTGAGAGAAGCCTAAATATACAGGGTTTGTGTTAAACATGTGTGACTAAAAACAAAACATGATGATGAGGAAACATTATAACAGATCAGAAAACAGTGTAATATGAGAAAAAAAATAAAAATAAAATCAGTAGAGTTCATTCTCAGTGGAACAAAACTATACTGATTCAGAACCAGCAGCATATGGTAAAAGTGAGGAGTGCATCTGCTCAAAGTCTCATCAGACAGTCCAGTCCCTGTGGTGTGAAAAAGTGAAGTCAAAAATCCCACTCTGCATCACTCCGTAAACACATCACGAGCAGAGCACAGCTGACGTCAAGGAAAAAGAAATAAGAGAAATATTTGGAGAGAGATTTGGGACAGAGGGAGAGATGGAGATATCTTATTTAAACAGCAACTTGTCACTAAATGTCCATACTGTTACACATAGCAGATTTGGTTAAAGAGATAATGGACTAAACCAGGAATAAATCAGGACTAAATCAGGACTAAATCAGGGGTCTGAACCAGGTCTGAACCAGGACCAAAACCAGGACAAAAGCACTTGATCACACTAAACCAGGTCTAACCCAGGACTATCCCTGATCTAAAACAAGGACTATACCAGGACTATACTAGGTCTACCCTAGTTCAAACCAGGAAGTACTAAAGCAAGTCTAAAGCAGGACTAAATCAGGACTAAACCAGAACTAAACCAGGATTAAACCAGGTCTAAACCAGGACTAAACCAGGACTAAACCAGAACTAAACCAGGACTAAACCAGGACTAAACAAGGATTAAACCAGGTCTAAACCAGGTCTAAACCAGGTGTAAACCAGGATTAAACCAGGTCTAAACCATGACTAAACCAGGACTAATTCAGAACCAAACCATGTAAAAAACAGGTAAAAAACAGGACTAAAGCAGGTCTAACCCAGTTCAAACCAGAGCCAAACTAAATGAGCGCTCAGGGCTGTTTAATGTATCTCAGAGGAGACAGAGTCGTGAGAATAAAAAAAATGAAAAAACAAAAAAAAAACAAAAAAAAAAAAACAGGAGAACAAAAGAAACTGTCCACAGATATTGGACGGGCAACAAAGAAAATGACCAGAATGAAAAGTGAAGCAGATGATTCATTTAACTCTTTAAAGGTCCCATGGCAGGAAGCTTTCACTTTCAGAGGTTTTTGAACGTTAATGTGAGCTCCCCTACCATGTTTAGGGCCCCCTCCCCCATAGCTAAAAGTTGTGAAATGTGTAAACTGATCATTTGTGATCCTTTTCTGCGTTTGAAAAAAAGACAGCCCAAACGGGCGATTCTGAACAAGGGAACTTTCTGACGTCACACTCGCGGAAAAATGCAAATGCAGTTCCACCCCCCGTCTGGATGTCTACCCACCGTCTCTGGAAATCACGCCCAGAGAGTTTGGACCACGAACGAGCTACGCAATGCGAGATGCGGTTTTTTATTTGCCTGGAAACATGTGAGAGTGTTTCCAGGCTCGGATGTCCTTTATCCGAGCCTCCGAACCTCTGAAACGGCAGTGGTTTAATTTTATTTTCTGTGGAAATGTGTTTTTTTTAAAATGGAAATCGTCTCATATCTTCCTCTGCGCTTAAATGCGGAAGTGGGGCCAGCGCACATCGCACCGCTAAAGAGGAAAGAGCGGAGAGTTTGGTCACACCCCCACCCGCTGCACTGGCCTGTCTCTGTCCTCCTCATTTGCGTTCAAGCAACAACACCCAGAATAAAGTGTTTCAGAGACTTATTTATGTCTCTGACTGTGTTCATGGGGCTCTCTCATGCACTGAGTGTTGATTTTGAAGAAGGATTCATTTACAGTATTAGGGAACCATTAAGGCGCCATATAAAAGCATCAAGAAGTACCATGTCATGGGACCTTTAAGCACTAAAAGACACAGGGGCAGAGTAGCAGTAGCAGTAGCAGCAGTAGTAGTAGTAGCAGTAGCAGTAGTAGTAGCAGTAGTAGTAGCAGTAGTAGCAGTAGCAGTAGTAGTAGTAGTAGTAGTAGCAGTAGCAGTAGTAGCAGTAGTAGTAGTAGTAGTAGCAGTAGTAGTAGCAGCAGTAGCAGCAGTAGCAGCAGCAGTAGCAGCAGCAGCAGTAGCAGTAGTAGTAGTAGTAGCAGTAGTAGCAGTAGCAGTAGTAGTAGTAGTAGTAGTAGTAGTAGTAGTAGCAGTAGCAGTAGCAGTAGTAGTAGTAGTAGTAGTAGTAGTAGCAGCAGTAGCAGCAGCAGTAGCAGCAGCAGCAGTAGCAGTAGTAGTAGTAGTAGCAGTAGTAGTAGCAGCAGCAGCAGTAGTAGTAGCAGTAGTAGCAGTAGTAGTAGCAGTAGTAGCAGCAGTAGCAGTAGCAGTAGTAGTAGTAGTAGTAGTAGTAGTAGTAGCAGTAGTAGTAGTAGTAGTAGTAGTAGTAGCAGTAGCAGTAGTAGCAGCAGTAGCAGTAGTAGTAGTAGTAGTAGTACACAGATACATTTACTTGAGTATATTTTTAAAGAAATTGTACTTTTCTAGCAGCATACTTTTACCTAATTGAGTAATATTCTGATTGAAATAATGTTACTCTTACTTTTGGGTACTCTTCCCACCTCTGACCAAGGACACATGAATCGTGATACAACCGAGGGCCCGGCTCTAAGAATTTTGTATATGATACTACATATACATATATGATACAATTACAATGATTTTAAAAGATGAATAGTCGGAATTGCTCCTCTTAAAGGGATATGCCACATCATACAGCCGTATCACGCAGTACGCTACCAGGGGAATCCCTGTTACGCACCGGGAAGGGAGTTCCCCTGTTGCACAACGTGGTGCGTGATACGACTGTATTCTTACGCACTGGAAAATAGTTCCCACCCAAAATGACCAAGGCAAGCTCTCCGTGTTGATTTGCACATTTATTTGCACTCGATATGAATGCGCACTACACACAAAGTAATTGGGAAACGCATCGAGCAAATTAATTCCTTTTGGCCGAAATCTTTCTCTGGCTACGTTAGACTCCAGTCTAAGGCGGAGGAGCACCAGATACCGCGGCGGTCAGTGGCGACAGACTCGGACAATGGCTGGGTGAGCAGGAAAACGCTTTCCACCACTTATTTTAGTCTCTGGACTGTGGGGAGATGCCCAAATTTGACCTGGGGGTGGCATATCCCTTTAAAGAAGACCCGTCATGCTTGTGTCTGCTATATAGTTATAATCTATGACACATGTGGGTCATTATGTTCAATTTCAACATTTGAAATCACAATATTCACCTAAAACGACTTAATAAAAGAAACAAATTTGCTGACTTCTGTGTAAGAAAACTGTGGTGCCCAGTGGGAGCTGATGTCACTGTAAACATCACCATAACTAAGAGTTGGCGTCTCCAATGGATAGCTGAAGCTCAAGATAACAAGCAGATTTTATTTTTTCGCTTGCACTAAAATGACTGAAATAAAAAAATAAATAAAACTGGAGAATGAAGTAAGTACAGAGCAGTGGGAGGCGAAAACAGGGTTTGATCAGCAATATGGCGTCTTGAAAATAAGTGATTCAAACATGCACAAATCACTCCAAATACAACACTAAGAGAGTAAATGAGAAGGGAAACAACTATAAATAACTATAAGAGCTCTGAAAAGATTTTGCAGAACAGGTTCACTTTAAACATGCAGCTAATGTATCCTTAAATCACTGACATACTTTACTTACTTTGTTCAAATGTTTTAGGGCCATCAAAACAAAGCCCGATTTAGTCTTTTATTTGCTCAGATTTGTTCAGTTTGAAGGAAAACTACTAAATGAATTTGAGTCAGTAGGAGTGCTGGTAACAGAAATTTGCTGAAGAGCCCATTCTGGGTGCTAAAGGTGGCATTTTACACAGATCTAGCTGCGCCGCACTAATTACAGATTGCTAATTAAACTGGAGGAGTGGAGGAGGAGGAAATGTCAGGGCTGGAGCAAAGAGGAAAAACAAAATGAGAAGAGTGAGTTATTTATGCATCTATAGGATTAAACCGGGACTAACCCTGCACTAAACCAGGGCTAAACCAGGGCTAAACCAGGACTAAACTAGGACTAAACCAGGGCTAGACCAGGACTAAACTAGGACTAAACCAGGGCTAAACCAGGGCTAAACCAGGGCTAGACCAGGACTAAACTAGGACTAAACTAGGACTAAACCAGGGCTAAACCAGGGCTAGACCAGGACTAAACTAGGACTAAACCAGGGCTAAACCAGGGCTAGACCAGGACTAAACTAGGACTAAACCAGGGCTAGACCAGGACTAAACCAGGGCTAAACCAGGGCTAAACCAGGGATAGACCAGGACTAAACTAGGACTAAACCAGGGCTAAACCAGGACTAAACCAGGGCTAGACCAGGACTAAACTAGGACTAAACCAGGGCTAAACCAGGGCTAGACCAGGACTAAACTAGGACTAAACCAGGGCTAGACCAGGACTAAACCAGGGCTAAACCAGGGATAGACCAGGACTAAACTAGGACTAAACCAGGGCTAATCCAGGACTAAACCAGGGCTAAACCAGGGCTAAACCAGGGCTAAACCAGGGCTAAACCAGGACTAAACCAGGGCTAAACTAGGGATAAATCTGGGCTACACTGGGACTAAACTAGGGCTAAATCAAACTAGGGCTAAAACTTAAGACTAAATCAGAACTAAACCAAGACTAATCCAGGACTAAACAGGACCAAACCAGGATTAAAAAGCCTAGAATCTAAATCTTGGTCTATAAAAAAAACAACAAAAAAACAACAGACCAGAGGCAGTTAAGATTATCTCTGTGACCTCTGGAGGGTGACCCAAAACACAGATACAGCCCTCTGCGGTCACTCTGACACAGAAAGACAGACTCAGCACTTTTACATTGTCCTTCACTTCCCCCATTATTCACTCCCTCCATCACTACTGTCTCCAATCTCCAATGAGCAGGTTTCAGTGTCACTATATGAAGCTTTAGAGTTGTCATTACTGTGAAAATAAACAGAAATTATTGTGTGATTATTCAGGATTATTGAGCACATGACAAAACAACAGTGAATTTTTTTCATTCAGTTTCATTCACATTGTCTAAGGACTATAACAGGACTAAAGCAGGGTTAAACCAGGGCTAAACCACCGCTAAGTCAGGGTCAAGCCAGGACTAGACCAGGACTAAACCAGAACTAAACCAGGACTAGACCAGAACTAGACGGGGCCTAAACCAGGAGCAGGAAATCCTTCATTCACTTTGACTCACATTTATCACAATAGATCTGCATTCCTCTGTCTGTGAGCAGTTTTATTTAATCACACTTTATCAGTGAGTCAACCTAAAGCCCAATTTCCAATCAGGAAGTAACATTTATAACCAATTAAAATTCTCAAACTGGAAAAAAGGGAATTATTTTGGCAAAAAATTAAATGTAATGATTTAAATTTCAAATGAATAATCCAACCAGTCACAGGCGCTTTAAGGAGACCAGAAGGACCCTAAGAACTGTGCGCTGGAACGACTGGAGTCATGTTCTATATCTGCCACACAAGCAACACCTCGTGTAAGAATTATTAAAGAGAGAGGGGGAGAGGAGAGGAGGAAAGAGAGAGGGGAAAGTAGTAGGGTAGTAATAAGAGTGAGAGAAGAGGAGAGAGACAGGAAGAAAAAGAGAGAAAGAGAGAAGAGAGAGGGAGCGAGGAGGACAGAGAGAAAGAAAGAGATAGAAAGAGAGAATGACAGAGAGCAAAAGAGAGAGGGAGAAAGAGAGATAGAGTGAGACTGTCCCCTCCACTCGTCGTGTCTGAGCTTGTGTCTTTAAAGGAGACAAGATGTACAATGGAGTTTTATGAGGCTTTAACCTTTCAGAATGGCTCTCCTCCTCATGATCTGACTCACTGTTGTATATTGAGCGATTGTACCGATTCCACAAATCAAAATTGGAGTTCTGTTCAAAGTTCAGCTTTAATTCTGGTTTAGTTCTGATCCAGTCCAGGTTTTTGCTCCTATTAAATGATTTAAATTTGTTGTGGTATAGTTTAATTTAATTTAATTTTATTTTATTTATAACGGACAGTGCATATTGACCAACAAATTACTGTATAACATGCCAGAATTAGCCAAAAGGCTAGTTTTCATCTGTTGTCCGATGCCTGGTGGACACATGGCTCCCTGGAAAAAGTGCAGTAATTGTTATACATCAATAAAATACATATTAATTAACACATAATCACAAATTTTAGTGTAGTAAAAGTTGCAGGCAAAGATTAAAAGTATAAGAATCAGTAAAATGAGCAGTGGCAAAACAAGGGGCACAAGTTAAAAAGAAGATGCAGGATAAAAGCAATACAAAACAGATAAACGGAGAAGTTCAATTTGTCAACTGGACAAAGTTTGTTTGGTTGAAAACGTTTCGCCGCTCATCCGAGAGGCTTCGTCAGCTCTGGTTCTAGTGCTGGTTAGACCCTGTTTATATCTAGCTGCAAGGGAGGAGCTAACTACCCTGAACAAAGCTCTGAAGCTCTGAACCTATCCCAGCTACTCTTCAGAGCTTTGTTCAGGGTAGTTAGCTCCTCCCTTGCAGCTAGATATAAACAGGGTCTAACCAGCATGAGGGCCAGAACTGAAGAAGCCTCTCGGATGAGCGGCGAAACGTTTTCAACCAAACAAACTTTGTCCAGTTGACAAATTGAACTTCTCCTTTTATCATGGATTCTACCTGGACGACTGAGGGACTTTTCACGCTTCTTAATACAAGACAGAGTTAAAAGAAAAGATAAAAGTATAGTCCTGAGTTAGACCCATTTAGTCCTAATGTACGTGACTAAAGAACAGGTTTAGTGGTGCTGCTTGCATGCTGCCCTTCATTGCTGCTTGCAAGTGCAACTGGCTCTTATTTTAACAAAGCCAACTTTTACAAGTTGATAGAGCTGTACTGGCATCTTCCGTGTTCTGTCACAGTTCGGTGAAATATTTGGCCCATTTGACTTGTTTTAGCACTCACACGAGTATGGTGTTCAAACGGGGATCTTAATAGTCTGATCTGGCGTGCAGAGCAGAGCCTTAGACTATATACAGTTTGCCCTCCTTCTGAGCTGGTCCACGTGAGAACTGATGGACTGTATGTGTAAATGTAATGTAAGTAATGAGCACAGCTCCTCCTCCTCTCCTGTAGGTAAAGACTCCAGCCAAACTCACGTGTGATTGATCAGAACAGGCCGTGTGTTTAATCTGCATTCATTTGTGGGAGATGCATCAATTTTTCGATCAATTGCATGCGTTAATGAGTTGATGTTGACAGCTCTAATTAATATTAAACACATCAAACAGTGGATAGTGGTCAAAATGGCCAAATGACACTGCAATCACTGTTTAAAGGTCCTACATTATACAAAATGGAGTCTTGTTATGATGTTACACTTTATTATTAATCTGTTTACATCTCCAAATGTTCCACCTGTGATATCATGTAGTGGTAGTTTTCAAGTTAACAGCTCCTTTTACCTTTTATTCAGTACAGATGGTCAATTGCTGCCCTGAAAAACACTTCCTGTATCACCACATGACATCACAAGGTGGGTGTAGAATCCCTCGTCGTCCAAGTAGAATCCACGGCAAAAGGAGAAATTCAATTTGTATATGGGAGAACTGACAGTAAAGCTGATTTTGATCTTTATAACATAGATCAGAAAATAACAAAATATGCTCCCTTTAAGAAAAAACAAAACAAGCACAGATAAGTGGGCATGTGGTAAACTTAAAGGTGCGTTGTATAACTGCTGGGGAAGGCCTGCCACTTGTTTTCCGCCATGAAATGGTATATTAATTGCATGTTGCATATTGAATAGTATGGCACTGAGCTTATCCGTTTCCATGGAGACAAAAATGTCATGCCAGCAAGCCAAGTTATAAAACCTGTAGAGGTTTTTCAAGCTTTTCAAAGTATTTTGAAGAAATCAAATCACCTATAATTGAATAAGAAGAAGAGAAGAAGAAGAAGTGACTTTATTGATCTCACACTGGAGAAATTCTTCTCTGCATTTAACCCATCCTGTTATTAGGAGCAGTGGGCAGCACATTACTGCGCCCGGGACCATCTCCATGATCCTCTTGCTTTGGTTTGGTCTGGACCTCAGCTGGAGGATTTTACCTGGTGCATGTTTTGGGTTGATGGGGGAAACCGGAGTGCCCGGAGGAAACCCACCCAGACATGGGGAGAACATGCAAACTCCACACAGAAAGGCCCAGGCGACCCAGGGATTGAACCCAGAACTGTGCAATGTCTATGAAGGCAAGCAGGTAGTGGACCCTCCACCTTAAAATTACCCATTGCATTTTTAAGTAAACTTTGCCGATGTCTCAAAACAAAACATGTAGAACCTACTGCTGTTTACAGTGTTGTTTGTATTTTATGAGATTCCATATTGCACACGGCTCGCTGAAGACTTTATCAGTGATAGAAATGCATAGTCACCCACTGCAGATTGACCACAGCTCTCCACATATTCATGAGGAGAAAGGAGAGAGGGCCCTTCACTACAACAGGCCAGAATACAAGAAAATAAAATGAAACTTTGAACATGGAAGCACTACATCATAGAAACTGGATTTAAAGTTCTATAGCATCATTCTGTATTTGTGTAAATGTGTACTGCGTAACATTTCTTAGTGTAGGGTCCCCACCTGCTTGTCTCCATGGAAATTGCTTTGTCTAGAATGTGCCACAATATAGATTAAACCTCTACGTCACAAAGCAGGTTACAGCACTACCCTACATTACAGGTCAGATCTGTGGAGAGTCGACACTACTCACAAAAGGAATTAAAGGTCCCATGGCATTAAATTTTCACTTTCTGAGGTTTTTGAACATTAATGTGAGCTCCCCTACCCTGTTTAGGCCCCCCCCATGGTTAAAAGTTGCGAAATGTCTAAACTGAGCATTTGGGATCCTTTTCTGCGTTAGAAAAAAATCAGAGCTCAAACGGGCGATTTTGAACAAGGAAACTTATTGACGTCAGCTCGAAAAAAGAAATGCAAATGCAGTTCCACCCCCGTCTGTCTGTACTCAGCGTCTCTGTAAATCACGCCCAGAAAGTTTGGACTGCGGAGGAGCTACGCAATGCGAAATGCGTTTTTTTATTTGCCTGGAGGAACTTGCGAGTGTTTCTAGGCTCGGAAGTCCTTTATCTGAGCCTGTGGATATCTGAAACAGCAGTGGTTTAATTTTATTTTCTGTGGAAATGTGTTTATTTTTCAATGGAACGCTTCTCATCTCTCCCTCCGCGCAAAAACACGGAAGTGGGTCAGAGCACACAGGACACAGCTGAAAAGGAAAGAGTGGAGCGTTTGGCCACGCCCCCACTCGCTACTATAGGCCATCTCTGTCCTCCTCATTTGCATTCAAGCAACAACGCCCATAATGGAGTGTTCCAGAGTGACATTTATGACTCTTTCTCATCTTATCTCTGTTTCTCATGCACTGAGTGTTGATTTTGAAGAAGGATTCATTTACAGTATTAGGGAACCATTAAGGAGCCATATAAAAGTATCAAGAAGTACCATGTCATGGGACCTTTAAACAAAAAACACCCGTAATGATTAAATACTACATGGATATTTTTAAAGTCATACCATGGAACATCTCAAAGGAGACAAGCAGGTGGCAGACCCTCTTGCGGAGTGCACAATGCAACTTTTCTAATGTTTTTTTTTTTTTTTGCTTGTCTCCATGGAGATATTATGCTGCAATGTCTACAATATTGCATTACGGGTGTTTTTACTGCTCCAGAACACCTTGAAAATCAAATTAACGCCGTAAATGTTTTTCAAATGAATAGATGGCAAGATGCTAACACAAGTAATTCAAAACTACTCTATAATAATGATGCACGATGCCATTAGGAGCTCTGTATACTACAATATGGTGTAAATACAGAGAGAAGTCACAGAAGACCCTTTTAGAAGATACATTCAAATTTTATCTGCCCCTCTTCCTAAATTTCCTTATTAAATTTGAATCATTACTGGATAAATGAGGATCAAAATGACTCCTCCCATATTGCAAATGAAAAAGCAAGTTACTGTGAATGAAACTGTGGACCATTTGTGTCAATCTTTTCAGTTTGAGGAAAGAACTCAGCCTAAATATGCAGGATTTGTGTGTTAAAGGTCCCATGACATGGTACTTCTTGATGCTTTTATATGGCTCCTTAATGGTTCCCTAATACTGTAAATGAATCCTTCTTCAAAATCAAGACTGAAGTGCATGAGAAACAGAGATAAAATGAGAAAGAGTATTTTTTCTCTCTCTGAACAGTCCATTATGGGACTAGTTGCTTGAATGCAAATGAGGAGAAAAGAGATAGCCTATAGTAGAGGGTGGGGGCGTGGCCAAACTCTCCGCTCTCAGCTCTCAGCTGTACCTGTGCCCATTTCTGCGTTTTAATAGTGGAGGAGGAAAGGAGAGCCTTTTCAATGAAATAAACACATTTCCACAGAAAATAAAATTAAACCACTGCTGTTCAAAGGTCCAGAGGCTCAGATAAAGGACTTCTGAGCCTAGAAACACTCGTGCCTCCAGGCAAATAAAAAAACGCATTTCGCATTGCCTAGCGCATTCGCGGTCCAAACTCTCTGGGCGTGATTTACAGAGACGCTGAGTACAGACAGACGGGGGGTGGAGCTACATTTTTTGATGTGACGTCAATAAGGTGCCTTGTTCAGAATCGCCCGTTTGAGCTGTGTTTTTTTCTAACGCAGAAAAGGATCGCAAATGCTCAGTTTAGACATTTCGCAACTTTTAGCCATGGGGGGGCTAAACAGAGTAGGGGAGCTCACATTAACGTTCAAAAGTGAAAATTTCATGCCATGGGACCTTTAAACTCGTATGAATGAAACAAAACACAATTCCAGGTATGTATGTAATGTATGAGGAAACATTAGAACATACAGGAGATCAGAAAATGGCGTAATATGGGTCCTTTAAATAAATGAAATCTCTCTATACACACACACAGATAGTGAAAAGTGCATGTGAGGCCATTTCACTGCATAAGCCTTGGGACAGAGCACAAACAGACTGATAAAAGTGTCTCTCAAACCTCCCCTCGTGTCCTTGCTCGAACCCACAGCAATAAACTCCACGCACCTTCATATTTCAGAAACCACGTTCCATAAAAAGAATAGTCCGCTCTGATTTATTGAACATTATAAATGGCACAACAGTTTTATATGGGTTTGATTTACAATGGATTTTTATTGATACTTTGCAATGACATCCAGCTGGAGGCTTTCTACATGCATATATGTGTATGACGGAATGTTCAGCTGTTACCATGGTGACACAATGTCTACATTAGCAAACCGGCCAAAACGTTTTAAAAGGAGAATTAACGTTTTTTACAATCTGAGCCTTATTTCGGTAATAAAACAAGTTGTTTTACTCACCCATAGCACTTTGGTGGAGCACTTCCGGAGATGTTTTAGTTTAGCGATCTCCTTAACGCGAGTTCTCGGGGCATATATCGGCGGTCTCCAAATAACACAAACTTTAGCACTTTTCAAATCATAGAAGCTCAATGTCTTAGTCTACAATTTCGTTTGAGTCAAAAGTGGCCTGTAATCCGAGATTTATCCATAAATTACAGTTCTGCGTTTCATGTTTGGGTCCTGGGAGCTGAGAGCAAAATCAGCTGTGACTCCGCACATGCGCACTGTCCTCCTCATCTACTCGAAACTATGGATAAATCTCGGATGACAGGCCACTTTTGACTCAAACAAAAGTGTAGACTAAGACATTGAGCTTCTATGATTTGAAAAGTGCTAAAGTTTGTGTTATTTGGAGACCGCAAACATGTGCCCCGAGAACTCACATTACGGAGATCACTAATCTAAAACATCTCCGGAAGTGCTCCACCAAAGTGCTATGGGTGAGTAAAACAACTTGTTTTATTACCGAAATAAGGCTCAGATTGTAAAAAACGTTAATTCTCCTTTAAGATAGTCTGAAATGTCAAGGAAAAAATCTGAGTGTTCATGGTTCTGTTTAGGAGGTTTGAGCTTTGGAGATGTAGACAGACTAATAATAAAGAGTCACTCAAACAATTGTGTAATATAGGACTTTTAATAATAAATCGTGAATACTCTGCCCCCACTGTATGTTGAGGGATTATCAGAGGATTAGAGCATGTTTTACAATGGTACACCACGTTGGTTTAGTAACATTCATACAGGGCTTTAGTTAGAATGTAATGAGCAGCTTTATTAGCTCCAAGCCTAAAAATAGCTGTTCTGATGGTGAGCCAAAAACATTATGTGCTCTGAGGAAATGCCAACCAAAGTGCCACTTCAAATCTAAAGATATCAGTGTTTTATTTATCAAAGGTTTAATGCACAATGTAACTTCTAAAGAACCCATTAGGGATGTCAACAATTAATCGACTTACGATTAATTGTCGATCAAGACGTTGGTCGAACAAAATGCATTAATTGTAATTAATCGCTGATCACGGACACGCGCACGTGGTCACGAAACAAGGCAACCGCGCACCGCGCTGCGCCAAGCTCGACTCACAGCCGGCCGCAGGCGCCAACGGCACTGGCTGCTGAGCACGAGATTCCGGCGCCCGGAATGCGTAGTCTCAGCCCGAGCCACAAACCAGCCGCACGAAACCAGCAGCGGCACGTGGTGGTTTAATCCTGGTCTAGACCTGGTCCAGTCCTGGTTTAGTCCAGGCCCAGTCCAGGTTTAGACCTGGTTTAGACCTGGTCTAGACCTGGTTTAGTTCTGGTCTAGACCTGGTTTAGTCCACGTTTAGTCCTGGTCTAGTCTCTTAGCCAATCAGGACGCAGAACACAATGTTACACTATAAAAAAAATGTTACATAAAAAAAAAATTTGAAAAAAATAAATAAAAATCCGTGAACCGCGACAGAGCGAGGGATTACTGTATTTTGTTATTCAGCATCAATACATTTGTCTGGTTTTTACTCAGGAATAATTAATTGAGGAATATACAATATAATAATACTATGATATATTTATGACTCAGTGTTATGTTACTATAGCTTATATTCTTAAAGACCCTATTGAAACACTCAAATTCAGGTGAAAAACGCCGCTTATCAGTTAATCGTTAATCGATCAATAAGGTCAATCAACTATAGATTAATGAATTAATCGATCATTTGCATCCCTAGAACCCATACTACAATATTTCCTGATCTATGTTCTAATGTCGTTTCCTCATCACAAACACACCTGGAGTTGTGTTTTGTTTCATTCACACACGTTTAACACACAAACACTGCATATTTAGGCTGCGTTGTTCTCTAAAATTGAAAACTCTGTTCCACCTTGTGATGTCATATGGTAATTTCCTGAATTAGTGCTCCATTGTGTTTTTAAACTCCATACATCTTCACTAGAATCATACTGATAAATTCAGCTCTGGAATTGCCAATCTATTGAACAAAAGGTTAAAAAGGTAGATGTTAATTTGAAAACTACCGCTTCATGACATCACAAGGTGAAACAGAGCATTTTTGAGTTTTGGAAATGTAGATGGACTAATAATATAGGATTACTCAAACATGTGTGATTGAAACCAAAGACTCCAGGTATGTTTTTGAGAAGGTAACAACATTATAACATGGCTTAATATAGGACCTTAAACGAGCCATTTCAAATGCATAGTAAATAAGCCTGATATTCAGATTTCAGCATGGATTTAAAGATCCCATGACATGGTACTTCTTGATGCTTTTATATGGCTCCTTAATGGTTCCCTAATACTGTAAATGAATCCTTCAAAATCAACACAAGTGCATGAGAAAGAGAGATAAGATGAGAAAGAGTCATAAATGTCACTCTGGAACACTCCATTATGGGCGTTGTTGCTTGAATGCCAATGAGGAGGACGGAGATGGCCTATAGTAGGGGGTGGGGGCGTGGCCAAACTCTCCGCTCCGCTCTGTGACCCACTTCCGTGTTTTTGCACGGGGGGAGAGATGAGAAGCATTCCATTGAAAAATAAACACATTTCCACAGAAAATAAAATTAAACCACTGCTGTTTCAGATATCCACAGGCTCAGATAAAGGACTTCCGAGCCTAGAAACACTCGCAAGTTCCTCCAGGCAAATAAAAAACGTATTTCGCATTGCGTAGCTCCTCCGCAGTCCAAACTCTCTGGGCGTGATTTACAGAGACGCTGAGTACAGACAGACGGGGGTAGAACTGCATTTGCATTTCTTTTTTCGATCTGACGTCAATAAGTTTCCTTGTTCAAAATTGCCCGTTTGAGCTCTGATTTTTTCTAACGCAGAAAAGGATCGCAAATGCTCAGTTTAGACATTTCGCAACTTTTAACCATGGGGGGGGGGGCTAAACAGGGTAGGGGAGCTCACATTAATGTTCAAAAACCTCAGAAAGTGAACATTTCATGCCATGGGACCTTTAAGACAGGTGCCATTGTTGTTTAGAAAAGGAAAATGTATTGTCACTTTTGAAAATGCACCATGACAGAGAAGTGTCTGAGACAGTGTTAGCTAGATGGTTTCCCATGATTCTTCACAGAATCTGAATTATTATCTGAGAAAATGCTATGTAAAATGAATAGATTACATTTAACAATCTTATTATTATTTTTTTTTTTTTATTTAGGCGCACTGTGTAACTTTTCTGGGAGAGTGTCCGTCTCCAGCTTCTCTCAGTGGAGATGTTACCTGGAATGTTCCACTGTATGGCATTACACTTATTTATCTCTATGGAAACAGCAGGTGGTGCTATAGGACCAAGTTAATGTCAGATCTGTGGAGAAGGAGCCTACTCAAAGTAAGAATGCAAGTTTTTAAGTCAGTAAAAAATAAAAAAACACTGTTATTTAGTAAATGCAAGATGGCTGCGTTGAATGCCACATCAACATTCCAGACAAAGCAGCAGCATCTCCATGGAGACAGGTGGCAAACCCTCCACCAGAAACGTTGCACAGTGCACCTTTAAAATATGTTTTTAAATTATTGTTATTATTTTCAATTTGATCTCTTGAAAATGCTCCATAACAGAGAATCAAGTCTCTGGGATAACATCTGGCAGTTGGTTTCCCATGATCCTTAGCAGCATCTGAATATTATTGTCATAACCTGAGAAAATGCTAAACAGATTATTTTTTACACTCTCATATTTAAAATTTGAAAACGTGTTCCTGACTCAGGTTGAACATGGCTGAAGATCAGGTAGAGGCCCTTGAAGCACGAGATATTATTATATTCTGTTTTTGGAAAATCCCATTCTCACAACAAGCGTCAAATGTGAGAGACTTCAAAAGTGTTTGACATGGCTCCAGTTGGGAATACCTCCAAACTACAGAGATGACCTACTTAGAGCAAGATACAAGAGGAAATATATGAGAACAACTACAGGGACTTCCACCACATCTAAAGATGCTGTGGATGGTTGGAGGTCCATCACCTGCATGTTTCTATGCATATGTCACTGCTCTGCCTGGAATGTTCCACAGTATAACAAGTTTAACATTAAACAGCTCTACTTTACATTTATTAAAGGAAAAGTAACGTTTTTTACAATTTGAGCCTTATTTCGAAAATAAAACAAGTTGTTTTACTCACCCATAGCACTTTGGTGTCATATGGAGCATTTTCGGAGATGTTTTAGATTTGCGTTAGCCTAGCGCGACTTCTAGCCATAGCTCGGGGCATATAATATATTCCCCGAGCATGTAATATGCCCCGTGCGGGCTCTAAATAACACAAACTTTAGCACTTTTGAAATCGATGTCTTAGTCTACGCTTTCGTTTGAGTCAAAAGTGGCCTGTAATCCGAGATTTAGCCATAGTTTACAGCTTTGCGTTTCATGTTTGGGTCCCGGGAGCTGTTAGCACACTCCGCACATGCGCACTGGCGTCCTCATCTACTCGAAACTATGGCTAAATCTCAGATTACAGGCCACTTTTGACCAAACGAAATCGTAGACTAAGACATCGAGCTTCTATGATTTGAAAAGTGCTAAAGTTTGTGTTATTTGGAGACCGCACATATACTGTATGCCCCGAGAACTCACATTATGGAGATCGCAAATCTAAAACATCTCCGGAAGTGCTCCATATGACACCAAAGTGCTATGGGTGAGTAAAACAACTTGTTTTATTACCGAAATAAGGCTCAGATTGGTATTAAAGCTCAAAAATACCTAGAAAAACAGGCATTGTTTAAGTGGGGTCGCCTCTCCACAGATCTGACCTGTACCTTGGTCTGGTTTGGTCTCCATGATGATTAGGCTTAATGTCTAAATAGTGTGAAACATTCCAGACAAAGCACTAACGGAGAAAAGCATTTGACGGACCCTCCACCAGAAAAGTTACACAATGCACCTTTAGCTAAAACATAGTTAAAGAGGGAGTATTATGTGACATTTTGAGCTTTCTCCTGTGTAAAAAATGTTGTTCCCTCATCAGAAACATGCCCAAAGAGGTTTTAGATGTCAACCATGCATGTTTGAGTCATTCTGTGATCTCTCCTGGGCCCCTTTTTTGTGCAGGAAAAACATGAAAACCTGTCACGTATACCAAAACTAACGGATGTTTCAAAGCACTGGGACAGTTGCTGTTTAACTGTGGACATAATTTCCGGTTTCGTAATGAAAATAACTGAACAGCAAAGAGTTCACATGAAGCAACCACATTTTTAGGGAAGTTTACGTTGAAGTGTAAATCAGAAGGTACAAAGGACGTTATGTAAGACTCAATGAGAGACAGAGACAATAGAGCTGCAGCAGAATTGAAATCAAGGGAGTGGCAGAACAACATATGAGACCGGTCAGTCTTATTTATAAAACAGAGTGTGAGAATTCAAACCCTGACTACCACGTGTTGTTTTTGTATAATCACACAGGCAGTTTCGACAGTTAACGGCTCTGTATTACGCTATTTTCTCATCTGTTAAAATGTTTTTTCCTCATCACAAACACACCTGGAGTTGTTTTGTTTCATTCGCACATGTTTAATGCACAAACCCTGCATATTTAGACTGAGTTCTTCTCACAAACAGAAAACACTCTGTTCTACCTTGTGATGTCATGTGGTAATACAGCTCCACTGTGTTTTTAAAGGTCCCATGACATGGTACTTCTTGATGCTTTTATATGGCTCCTTAACGGTTCCCTAATACTGTAAATGAATCCTTCTTCAAAATCAACACTCAGTGCATGAGAAACAGAGATAAGATGAGAAAGAGTAATTTTTCTCTCTCTGAACAGTCCATTATGGGCGTTGTTGCTTGAATGCAACTGAGGAGAAAAGAGATGGCCTATAGTAGAGGGTGGGGGCGTGGCCAAACTCTCCGCTCTCAGCTCTCAGCTGTGCGCTCTGACCCATTTCCGCGTTTTTGCGCGGAGAAAGAGATGAGAAGCGTTCCATTGAAAAATAAACACATTTCCACAGAAAATAAAATTAAACCACTGCTGTTTCAGAGGTCCAGAGGGTCGGGTAAAGGACTTCCGAGCCTAGAAACACTCGGACGTGCCTCCAGGCAAATAAAAAAACGCATTTCACATTGCCTAGCGCATTCGCAGTCCAAACTCTCTGGGCGTGATTTACAGAGACGCTGAGTAGAGACACAGACGAGGGTGGAGCTGCATTTTTCGAGTTGACGTCAATAAGGTGCCTTGTTGAGAATCGCCCGTTTGAGCTGTGTTTTTTTCTAACGCAGAAAAGGATCGCAAATGCTCAGTTTAGACATTTCGCAACTTTTTTCGCAATGGGGGGGAGGGGCCTAAACAGGGTAGGGGAGCTCACATTAACGTTCAAAAACCTCAGAAAGTGAAAATTTCATGCCATGGGACCTTTAAACTCCACACACCTTCACTAGAATCATCTGGATGATTTCAGTCCTGGAATTGCCAATCTCCACTGAACTAAAGGTAAAAGGTAGATGTTAGCTTGAAAACTACCACTTCATGACATCACAAGGTGGAACAGAGCAATTTGAGCTTTGGAGGTGTAGACAGACTATACAATAAATATTAAATAATAAATATACAATAAAGGATTACTCAAACATGGGTGAATTAAACAAAACACAACTCCAGGCATGTTTGTATAATAATATAGCTTCTAAAACGGAAATAACTAATGCTTTGAACATAGATAGTTAAAAGGGTGTCAGATTTAAAAGTGAACTTTTCTTTGCTCATAAGCAGATGAAACATTCACTTAATTCTTTCTAAGGTAACTGTATTTAACTGTCAGATATGAGGTAAACATGCTCAAATCAAATATAGTGGTACCTCACCTTACGAAATTAATTCGTTCCAGAAGTGGTTTCGTAACGTGAATTTTTCGTAAGTTGAGTAGCTATTTCAATGGAAAAGGCCTGATTCGTTCCAAGGCCCCGATCCAAGTTTTTTTTTTTAATAGTGTAACACTGTGTTCTGGGTCCTGATTGGCTAAGAGACTGTAGACCCAGGACTAAACGTGGACTAAACCAGGTCTAAACAAGGTCTATACCTGGACTGGACCAGGACTAAACCTGGACTAAACCAGGACTGGACCAGGTGGATTAAATCGCCGCGTGCGGGTCCATTTCCTGGTTTCTCACGAGTCACGGCTGAGGCGAGCAGCGAGGAGAGGACCGCACGCAGTCCGAACGCATGAATGAACGCAGGTCAGAGCCGCGGTGGTTTAATCCTGGTTTAGACCTGGTTTGGACCTGGTTTAGACCTGGTTCAGACCTGGTTTAATCCTGTTTTAGTGGAGGCATGGTTTGAGCACAGGTTTCGTCCTCTCAGCCCCGCGGACACATGTGTGATAGCGCAACCCGGCGTCATGCTGCGCTATCACACATGTGTCCGCGCCGCGCACACTTCTCCCCCCTCCCCCTTCCCCCACACACTTCACTATTAATACATTTTGTTGAAAATCTATGAAAGTTTGAGTGTTTAAACAGAGACAAATGTGAGAAAAGTTTAAATCCAGTCTGACAAAAGCGTATGTGTGTGGCTGAGCGCGCATTATTTGAATTTTTGAGATTTCGCGTTTTGTAACTTGAATTTTCTTTCGTATCTAGAGACCAAAATTTACCGTGAAGGCGTTTCGTAACTTGGAATTTTCGTTTGTTGGGTCGTTCGTAAGGTGAGGTACCACTGTATAGCTTTTACTGACAATTTTAAAGCTGATTTATTCTTAATTACAAAAACACTGGACCTGATGTACTATGGTATTTAGTTATAATTTGGTCTTTTGGTTCAAGACAATTATCCATTCAGAAAGCAGAATGAGCCTCACATGAGTCATTTGGTTTGCCAGTTTCAATGCTGAAATCCAGTTTAAACCTGAAGTGGCTCTGATATGAATAGTCACTACCTAAACTCCAGCACCTACAGCCAGTCATGAATCAGTGCTAGTGCAGCCTTTGCAGCTCAGGGAAGGAATTCTAGAGATTTTGACCTTTCACATGAGGCCTGTCGATATACTGAGAATGAGACAAACTTGTTTGTGTCCTCTATATGCAGATAAAGGCCATAGACTGTATATATAAATAGACATAGCTAACCCGCTAGCCACTGCATTCCAAATAGGAAGTGAGCATGGAGGTGCTTCCGGACTCTCTCTAACTGCTGCTGTCAGACTTCTCGTTTTGGTCTTAAAATGTTCGTTTCAACCCACTCTACATGATCCTGGTGTTTTTATTCTACTATTTTGTCCAGAAGTCAATTCCTATTCCTCACATGGAACTCTGCTATAACCGCTAGCCTCAATCAACTTCATTTGACTTCACACTCCCTTAGTCCACTTTTACTTATACCGTCAATGATTAAGGCACTGACAACACAGGCTCAGCTGTGACTGTAGAACCACTGTAAAACTTCAAGAGATAGACTACATACAGATGCACTATATCTCATTTTGTAATGAAACCATCTCTGAAAACAGATACTGCTATTTCACAAGTACTTTCTAGCACAAAATTGAAGAAATAATGACTTTTTGCCACTTCCAAATTAAGTAACCAAGTCCCCACGTCTTCATAAATTCAGCAGCAGGTTTTTCATTTTCAATTAGACGGTCTGAAATCCACAGAGGGAGCCATTTTTACGTGCACACTTTGATCCATATTTTTAGCTAATTTATTTGATTCCTCTTGTTTTGACTATTCCCGTCCTCCATCTTGGCTCTGGTCCCTCTGAGCTATAATTAATTTCAGTGCGGGTGAAAAATCAATTAATAAGAGAAGAAGTAACAGTGATCGCCGCATATATAAATAATATGAATGTGGAATGTGTTTGAGGAGTGGAAGATACAGACAGAAGCCTAGAGGAAGTCTATATATATATATATAAACTTAGAGATAAGAGATGTTATTGATCAAATTAATATCTGAATTAATGAATATCTCAGTACATTTCTGAGTATTCTCAGTAAATCATGTTTTATTTGGCTTGATTTTAATTGATGTCTATCAATATTTAAAGACAAGCAAGTGAATTAATGGAAAAAACCGAGACTGAAATACGCAACATCCACTTTCCCTACTGATTACGTTGTACTTTGCCATGTAATATCCACAAGGTAAATCTAGCTATATATCCACAAAAGTCAACAATTTTACAATGTTCATTTTATTTGCCCCATCTATAAATTGTTATAATTATAAATAACTTATATAAATAACTGTATAATTACTTTTTATAAGATAAAAAACAAAAAAAACTGTTTCACCAAGACATTCCATCAATTCCTTCCTGACTAAATCTAACCTTGCACAACAAGATAAATCCATCTTGAGTGCACCCACTGAACACCAGTTAATTGAATGGCTGACCAATCACGCCGCAGCATTGAGGTTTGTGTGGAAGCCAAAGGTGAAGCGCAACCAAACCAAACCAAAACAAACACGGCGACGCCGACAGACCACTTCAGCCGCTTTTAGTGTCAATTCTACAGGACGATGCAGAAGCTTTGTGCATTTGTGGAGCGGAAAGATGGCTGTGCTTTTCTCTCAGCTGGTTTGTTCCACTGTTGTGATGCTTTCAAAGAGTCATTCCAGATTTCTACACATATCAATGTATGTGAGCCAGGTCAGAAAAAAATCTCAGTATGTAATAATCAGGCTACAGAGTATATGCATGTGAATGTTTGTATGCATGTCAGTGATGATTAGAACCTTGAGGCTCTCTCTCTTGTATGTGGTTTGAGAATGAGTGAGTGATATAAATAAAATCTAAACTACAGATATAGGTTATAGTCTTTTCTTTGTAGTTTTCCATGTACAGTATTTTGTCCTCACCTTGTTGCCGTACATCATGAGGCGGTGCTCAGAGCCGTAAACACGACCTAGCTCTCTCTCTTTGTATGAATGTGGTTAGTTTGTGAGTGAGTGATCTTGTTATGGTTTTCTCATGTATTTTGTCCTCACCTCGTTGCCGTACATCATGAGGTGGTGGGTGGTGATCAGAGCCTTGAACACCACGACCCAGCTGGAGTTGGCTGTCCTCTCGAACAGAGTGTCTGCGAGCTGAGGGACGCTCACATTCATCTCATTGGTGCAGTGGATCAGGTCTACAACAGAAACACAAATGCAAAACTTTATACCACAAGGTTCTGAAGACAAAGAGAGAAAGTGTGAGTTATGGCTGAAAGGCAGAATATGCAAGGTTATAGTTGGGCGTCACCTGCTTGTTTCTATGGATATGTCACAGTATGATGTTAAACACCTCTATCTTACATTTATTCAATTACAGGTGGTTTTATGGCTCAAAAATACCTAGAAAAACAGACATTCTGACTGTGAGCTGGGTTGAATCTCCACAGATCTGACCTGTAACTTGGTCTGGTTTGGTTTCCGTGGAGATGGAAAGGTTTAATGCCATCTTTAACCATAAACCAGGTCAACAAATCTGCAATCTGACAGTTAAACAGCAAATTCCACCAAAGAGTTCTGACCCGTCTCCAGCTCATTTTAAAGCATAGGGAGTCTACAGTGTTGTGATATTTGCATACAGACGCTCCTCGACATACGAACATTCGATTTATGAACATTCGGAGTTAGGAACAGGGTCGAAATTTTTTTTTAAAAAGTTAAATGTTTGAGTTTTTGTATTTAGCGCCTATTCCGACTTCCGGGTACAGTACGTAGTGCGTATTTCCGCCGCTGACGCACAGGCAGGGGCTGCGCAGCATCCCCCAAGCGTCACGCCCACTCAGTAGAAGTGTTCAGAACTTCAACTGAGTGGGCGTACTACGGTGTTACTACGGTGTTACTACGGTGTTACTACGGTGTTACTACGGTGTTACTACGGTGCGGTGTTATGAACTTTGTTGTTTTTCTTGCATGCGTACAGTAATCCAATATGGTTGGTGAAAAGCGAAAAGCTTCTAGTGAAGCTTCTGTGAAAAAGCGGCAGCCATCTCATTTGAAAAGAAGGTGGCGATAATAAAGAAACTTGATGCTGGTGAGAAGATGGTGAATGTGGCACGCGCGTACAACGTGAACCGGTACGATCTATAAACAAAAGGACCGCATTATGGAGCATGTGAAAAGTGCAGCGGGTATGCAGTCCACCATCATAAGCAAGAAGAGAGGGAAACTCATGGAAGAGATGGAGAAACTTCTTGGTATTTGGCTCGAAAATCAGCGGCAGCTTTCCCCAAGAGCTCAAGGAAAATAGGAGGTAAATACACACACACAGTCTCACACACACACACACACACACACACACACACAGTCTCACACATACATTCACACACGCTCTCTCTCTCTCTCTCAGCTGACTGCGTTTGCCTCTGTGTCCCTCTCTTCTTTTTATCTCATCAGTTTTCCATATTTTTAAAAAGCATATTAGTATTATTTAGTGTTATTTATTAGTGTTATTGTGTTATTAGTGACATTAGTGTTATTTAAATGCAGTACAAATGTATTGATGCTGAATAACAAAATACAGTAATCCCTCGCTCTATCGCGGTGTGTACGGATTTTTACCCGTTAATTACTGAAATTGAAGATACCCATTCAAAAATACAGTGTTTTCCAAGCCTTTTCACTTCCATCATGAAATCAAAGTATTCTTTTGGACTTAGATATAGTCACATAAAAGGGGGATCTTCCCCAGGTATAGACCTGGCAACCATTTTGATTACAAGAGCCGCAGAAGGACATTTGGGCTCCGCCTTCGGCAAGGCTTGTGGTTTTGGGTAAACAACGACAAGCATGTTGCCGGATCACACGTCGTAATGGATCTAACACGTGTTTTGGACTAAATTGTTTTACTGGATTTTATTCGCTGGATCCTTACGGACAGATTTCAGACCAAGCTTATGGTGAAATGCTGAGTTTGACCTGGGCAGAGCCTTCAAAGGTAAGCTTTGTGCTTTTCCGTTTTGTGCTTTTCCGTATAAAAGCCCCATGTGCTCGGGGAGTGATTGTTGTGCCGGGAAATGAATTGCATAGTCAAAAAGAGGAGACCGTAAGGTATGTGAATGTGTGTTTTCATGCAAAAAGAAAAAAAAAAAGTGAACGGGACCGCGTTTTAAGTATACAGTAGAGGCGCGCGGTTCTTGCACCGGTACGCGAGCTGTCCGCGTTACGGCGCGCCCGGGTGACCCTCGAGGTCTGCCGTAGCTAAAACAGGAAGTGCAATAGCGACTATCCACCTATGCGCCACGAATCCTACACACTGGGGCTTTAAACATATAATAACGACTTATGAACAAATTCAACTAACGAACGGGTGTCCGGAACGTAACTCGTTCGTAAGGTGAGGAGCGTCTGTATTTTGGAAACCAACAGCAATAAATTTAAAAGTAAAATAAAATCATTGTATGTTTTCAACCAAAATGTAATAATGCTGAATATTTCCTCTCTGTACTGTATGTAGCTAATGTGTCTTGTCTGTTATATTATTTCTACAGACAGGTGCACATGTGCTAAAACACTCAAAGCAGTTCATGTGGCTTGTGATGAATCCTCCACGATGCTTTAGAAATGAGCTTTTGTCTCCACAGCCTTGACTGAATAATACACCATAAACAATAAAGATACAGGACTCTTTAGCGCAACAGAGGAATCACATTCAAGAAGAGTTTGAATAAAAGGACCAAGGACAAAAGGAGGGAAGTGAACTAACCCTCACTCCTCTGCTCTTTCACTCTCTCGCCCTTATTCTCTCCTCCTCCTTCTCTGTGTTTCAGTTTACTTTACCAGGCACACCATTAAGGACAAATTCCTATTAACTCTCCTCCCTCCTCGATTTCTTCTCCTTCTCTATCATCCCACTGTTCCTTCCTTTTCTTTTCCCTTCCTCTTCTCATCCTTCTCTCCGCCTCTTCTTTCCCTCCTTCTCCTCCTCTACTATCCCCTCTCCTCCTTCTCTCTCTCTTCCCTCATCTCTCACCCCTCCCGTCTCCCTTCTTTTCTCTCTGTGTACTCTCCTCTTCCTCCTCTCCAACCTGTCCCTCTCCTCCTCTACCTCTCTCCCCTCTCCCACTTCCACCCTCTCTCTCTCCCCCTGTTTCGCCACTCTTCCCTCTCTCTTTCCTCTCCCCTCCATTTCTTTCTCACTTGGGACAAAGTTAGTCTAAGTTCAGATGTCGTTCATTTGGTGGAGTAATAAAAACTTGAACTTTTCTCAAAATTGCAGACTCTTGACTCCCAGAGGAGCTCATGCACCAACACTGATTTAACTGTGAAATATTTCCCTACAAGTTTTAAAATCTCTAAACTTTTTACAACTCTTTCTCCATGTGGCAGAGTTAATAGCGCCGCTCACGAGGTAACACAAAGATTAATGGTTCAATCTGTATAACCAGCCACTCTGGTTCCTGAAGTAAATTTCCCGTTCATTTTTCACGTAGGTTTAAAAGGTCCCATGGCATGAAATTTTTACTTTCTGAGGTTTTTGAACGTTAATGTGAGCTCCCCTACCCTGTTTGGGCCCCCCCCCCCCCCATCCCCCCCATCCCCCATGGTTAAAAGTTGCGAAATGTCTAAACTGAGCATTTGCGATCCTTTTCTGAAATCAGAGCTCAAACGGGCGATTTTGAACAAGGAAACTTATTGACGTCAGATCGAAAAAAGAAATGCAAATGCAGTTCCACCCCCGTCTGTATGTACTCAGCATCTCTGTAAATCACGCCCAGAGAGTTTGGACTGCGAATGCGCTAGGCAATGCGAAATGCGTTTTTTTATTTGCCTGGAGGAACTTTCGAGTGTTTCTAGGCTCAGAAGTCCTTTATCTGAGCCTCTGGACCTTTGAACAGCAGTGGTTTAATTTTATTTTCTGTGGAAATGTGTTTATTTTTCAATGGAACGCTTCTCATCTCTCCCCCCGTGCAAAAACACGGAAGTGGGTCACAGAGCGGAGCGGAAAGTTTGGCCACGCCCCCACCCGCTACTATAGGCCAGCTCTGTCCTCCTCATTTGCATTCAAGCAACAACGCCCATAATGGAGTGTTCCAGAGTGACATTTATGACTCTTTCTCATCTTATCAATCAATCAATCAATCAAACATTTATAAGGCGCTTTTCATACAAAATTGTAGCACAAAGCGCCTATCTCTCTTTCTCATGCACTGAGTGTTGATTTTGAAGAAGGATTCATTTACAGGATTAGGGAACCATTAAGGAGCCATATAAAAGCATCAAGAAGTACCATGTCATGGGACCTTTAAAGTTTTAAAGGCATTGCGGAGGCTAATCAGCTATGTGCTAATATCCATAACAAAACACAACTCCAGGTATGTTTTAGGAGGTAACAGGCATCACAGGTTCCTGAAAATGTGTTGTTTAAATCCATTTTGTATTTTTTCTTGAGTTTGCAGATCTCTTGTTGAGAATGAACCGTAAATAAAATCATGTACATACAACGCGCAGCAGACATTCAAACCTCAGCGCATCAGGGGACACATTAGCAAATTTACTTTCCGTTTAAAAGTTTTATAGCAGAGGTTTTAAGGTAGAAGGAATAAAAGAAAGAAACATATATACAGAAACCCCTCCAGTGTGATGTAACTGCAAAGGATCAATGCATGATTGACCCAGTATTCATTATTCAGTACACTGTCTGTGTGTCTCTGAAATGTTCCCTTTCAGATTCTTTGTTCCACTTCTACCTTGAAAACAAACAAATTGAAATGTTTTGGTGCATTTTCAGCACCAGGGGGAGTGCAGCGCTCTGATCTGAGTCTGTGCTTCCTCCTCTTAAACTGGAGATGTTTGAGGAGCCTCATTTACACACACATCCTCCAGAGTTCAGAAATAGGATATTTCAAGCTCAGAACTAACTGCATTTTTATAAAGTTGAGGTTATGCAACTTTAATTATGATGGAACAACATATTAATATAAGTGTTAATGAAGCCAAATGAATACAGCAGTACCCACTGTAGTAGTGAACCTCTCAGACCCTCCAGGAATTTGCGACGTTGCGATTTGCAACTTCAACGCAACTTCAGCCAATCCCCGTGAATTCAGGGCAGTGTTGCAATTTTGACCAATCACCGCAACTTTCCTGCAATTTTTACTAATTTTGACCAATCATCGGCGATGTATTGAACGCCGATCAACTTCCTTCTGCCTTACTTCCGTGTGACAAAACGAAACTGCGGCCGTGTCCCAGTTCCCAGAGCGCACAGCTCGGAGCGCGGCCCGAAGGGGGCTCAGACTGCAGTCAAGGAGGTGCACACTTGCTCAGCCCCGACTGCAGTCCGCGGACCGCTTAACGACTGCGGTCTTCGGACCGCGTGTTAACTGCGCATAGGACAAAAAAGAAGTGGGACAGCAGTCGTCGCGCCGGTGTACTGTCGAAATGTGTGACGCACATGCCCTTCGGGCCACGCTCCGAGCCGCGCGCTCTGGGAATTGGGACACTGCTTCTAATGGCAAAGAAACATGTCTGCGGCGCCATTTGCCCACAAAAATAACAGCAAAAGACCGGGCGAAACAGTTCCCCTCCTAGTAGTAATTTATTTTCGATGTTGGTAAGGTTGTTTTAGGACCATATCTGTGATCTCTGTGTCTTTGTATTATTCTTTGTCAGTAATAACTCAGTATTCAAAATATATAAAATATTACTCAATTTTAATTACAAAAAGGGAAAATCGCAACTATTTATCGCAACTTTCACTTCCTCCTGCAACAAAATCGCAACAAAAAACCTTTAAAGCACCGCAACTTTCATCGCAACTTTTTGGAAAAGCTCCCACAAATTCAGGCATTTTAGCCCGAAACAATCACAAAAAATGCCCGCGAAATCCTGGAGGGTCTGACCTCTTTTCCAGGGTCCAAGGGCACTGAGACACCGTCGTCACCCAAACATAACTCATGCTTTATTCATAAATAAAACTGTACCTGAACTACACTTTTAATATGTGTGAATGAATGTTACTGTGCTACTATTGTGAATGAACTACTGCAACAAGTAATAATTATAATAACATATATTTAAGTCTAGTCTAATCTAGATGCATTGAGCACTGTAAATATTTTCGGTCTTGATGGTACTGCCGTGCATCGATAATCAGGAAACTGCTCTTGCTAATGTGTGCTTTTTTTGCAGTTCATATTAGTTCAACATAGACGTTGTCATCACAGGAAATGCAAGATCAAGTCTGTGTTTGGTGAAGAATTATTTTCTCTTTATATCTGCTTTTTGTCGTCTTGTTTTCGCTTGAGTCTACATTCTCTCTTGTCCCATCATCTTGTTTCCTTCGGTAGCCTCAGCTAAAGCTAAAGGAGCTGCACCTCTGGCCCCAGACTCCCTGGGAACTAAACCAACCATGGTCTTCTTCAGAACCCTCAGAACAGAGCAGTTCACTCACTTTAGACAGTGGAGACAATAGTAGTACCAGAATACACACTTCAATACTTTACAAAAGATGTGAGCCAGGAACATGCGTGATCAGTTGGTATCAAAACAAATATGTAAAAAAAGAAAGGAAACAATATCGCAGGGGACGGAAAATGGATATTTCTGCAGAATCAATGAGCCGAGCACTGAGCTCTGTTAATCTGAGGTATGAGAAATGTGATTTTATTCAAAATTACCAATGGGCTCCTTCGTTTCACATGTCTCACTAAAATAAATAAATCTGGCTGGAGATGTGATGGAGGGCGTGGGGACCAGACTGAGAATACACAGCTCTCCATCTGGACCTGCCAGGCAACGCAATATTAACATTTCTGCTGGTTTCTCAAAATATCTTCATTTTGTGTTTTCCCTGGGTCTATCCCTGTGTCATACTGACGTCTTATTTCTCTCTCTCCCTCTCCCTTTCCCTCTCCACCCCCCCCCTTCCCTCTTTGTTACTCTCTGCGGGGCGTGCGGAGCCTCTCTCACCTGGTAAATACAGAAACACTTCTCATTAGATTAGACAGAGCCGCATGAGAGGCTCCCACCGGGCGCCTCTACCCCCACAATCAGGCCTGTTGGTGGGTAAAAGCGGTGAGGGGAGGGGGGTATGTGTGGAGCCTGGCCTAACAAGAGGAAACCTGGAGGAAAACAGCTTGTGTGGGGCTATTTCTACAACTCCATAAACAGAATAGGGCTGAAGGATTTGTTGAATATATCTAACTGTAATTTCCATGGAGAGGCTGGCTGAAATGTTCCCAAATATGGCATTAAAGGATCCATATGAAGCCATTTTCTGATCTATGTTATAATGTTGTCTCCTGGAGTTGTGTTTTGTTTCATTCACATGTTTAACACACCAACCCTGCAGATTTTTTTCCTCATAAACAGAAAATGCTCCTCCACCTTGTGGTGTCATGTGGCAATACAGAAAGTGCTCCACTGTGTTTTGTAAATGCCATATGCCTAGACAGGTAGCCGTTAACTTGAAATCTACCACTACATGACATCACAAGATGGAACAGAGCATTTTGAGCTTTGGAGATGTAGACAGACGAATAATATAGGATTACTCAAACATGTGTGAATGAAACAAAACACAACTCTTTTGAGGAGATAACAACATTATGACATGACTCGTAATATAGGACCTAACAATAAAAACATCTAGACACGTTGGTATAATGCCAAACTGTAGAACATTCTAGGCTAAGCTATAAAGGCTTAGTTGAAATCTGCAGTGTTTCTTGCTGTATTTTGTTGTATTCATCACCATGTCCAAGGTGTCTCCTTTCAACAGATAATAATTTCTCGTGTCACCTTTTATTTGCTCCTTTGTCTGTTACTGATTAGCACAATTAGCATCAGCAGCAGTCCCAAAATGGCAGCTGAGCGCAGTCACCTGGCTGCGTCTCTGCTCCTCTCTCAGGCTCTGCTCATGTTTTTTTATTAGCTGTGCAGTGGAACAAGAAGAGCAAGGCTGATGAGATGTGTGGGGACGGGAGCGTGCACAAGGAGGAGTGTGCATGTGGGCAAAGAGCGAGCACGAGGCTGGAGGGGCGTGTACGAGGGCTGGAGGGGGGTGCACGAGGGCTGGAGGGGTGTGCACAAGCCTGGAGGGGCTGTGCATGAGGGCTGGAGGGGCGTGCACGAGGGCTGGAGGGGCGTGCACAAGGCTGGAGGGGGCGCGCACGAGGCTGGAGGGGCGTGCACGAGGCTGGAGGGGCGTGCACGAGGCTAGAGGGGGTGTACACGAGGCAGGAATTGTGATCAAATCAATATCCAATCCAATCAATCAGCTGGTTCTTTGCGTTCTTGCTGTGAGTGGGGTCGCCTCTCCACAGATCTGAGCTGCAACTTGACCTGGTAACTGACAATGTCGCCAGTTTGCTTTCATGGACATTGACAAGTTTAATGCCATACTGTGGAAACTCCATGACAAGAGACTGGAGAGAACATTTTTGCTATTACCTTAAAGTGCATAAAACAGGTTAGACTACACATTTAAAACATGTAGAGGTAATTCTAAAATGTTACCTAGCAACCATAATGCTAACAAACCTATCTACGCAGTACAATATATAACTGGACTTAATAAATGAATGAATTAATATATGAAAGGTTTTCTGTGTAGATGACAGGTAGAAGGATTGTTATATTTGGACTTAATTCTTCAACATTTTTTCCCCACAAATGCCGCATTGTGTAACTTTTCTGGTGGAGGGTCCGTCAAATGTTTTTCCCTATGGACCTTTTGTTGCTTTGTCTGAAATGTTTCATAATCCATCCATCCATTTTCTTCCGCTTATCCGGGGCCTGGTCGCCGGGGCAACAGTCTAAGCAGGGACGCCCAGACCTCCTTCACCCCGAACACTTCCTTCAGCTCCTCCGGGGGGACCCCAAGGCGTTCCCAGGCCAGCCGGGACACATAGTCCCGCCAGCGCGTCCTGGGTCTTCCCCGGGGCCTCCTTCCGGTGGGAAATGCCCGGAACACCTCCTGAGGGAGGCGTCCAGGAGGCATCCGGAACAGATGCCCGAGCCACCTCAGCTGCTCCTCTCAACGTGGAGAAGCAGCGGCTCTACTCCGAGCTCCTCCCGTGAGACTGAGCTCCTCACCCTATCTCTAAGCCACTCTACGGAGGGAACTCATTTCGGCCGCTTGTATCCGCGATCTCGTCCTTTCGGTCATTACCCAGAGCTCATGACCATAGGTGAGGGTAGGAACGTAGATTGACCGGTAAATTGAGAGCTTCGCCTTTCGGCTCAGCTCCCTCTTCACCATAACGGTCCAGTACAGCGACCGCATCACTGCCGACGCTGCACCGATTATGTTTCATAATATGGTATTAAACCTTTCTATCTTCATGGAGACTGCTCACAGTCAGAATGCCTATTTTTCTAGTTATTTTTGAGCTATAAAACCTCCTGCAATTTAATACATGTAAGGTAAAGATGTTTAATGCCATACTGTGGAACATTACCCGCAGAGCAATGGCATATCCATAGAAACAAGCAGGTGACGGACCACCAACCAACCCCAACCCCCAACAATGCAGCTTTAAATTAATAATTACCTGACCACTTTAGGGACATTTTACCGGTTTAATTCCACTGAGAAACCTGAACAATACATTATAATTGTAGCCTCCTGTGACAATTCTTTCACTGCACCAGATTAAGTCTTACTGGTTCAAAATGGCTTCAAATTGCGGTTAGCTTTCGGTCAAAAATCTGCACACACACTTTTCTAACAATAGTGGCCAATTTGAGGCGGTAAAAGCTGAAATCTTTCTCCATTCAGTGGCAGCAGCTTCACGTCTGTGTAATCTACAAATCCAAGGCACTTAAGAGCTATTGGAACGCTGTGCAGTACTTTTATGGCAGAAATAAACACATTTTGACAACAATAAAATTGAAATATGGTTCAGAAAAATGCCATTCAAAGGACAGTTGGAGTGTATTTTCTTACAACAATCTTCAAAAACAAAACAAAAAAAATAAAAATCAGAATTGCAACTTGAATGAAAAGATCAAAGTTGTTAACCCTGTAGTTAAAGACGCGCTATTAAACTTTTCTGGTGGAGGGTTTGCCATAAGCTTGTCTCCATGGAGATGTTCCACGGGTTCCAACAGTGACCGGAAGTAAAAATTTCCATTAATTTTTCTCCATAGACTTCTCAAATAAGTAAAATATTAAAAGGGCCCATAATACGCCATTTTGATCATTTGTTTTTTTGATTATTCACACATTTAACACACAAACCCTGTATCTTAAACAGAGAACACTGTGTGATGTTATAATACACAAAGTTCTCCACTGTATTTTTCAACTCCAGACACCTTCACTAGAATCTTTTGGATAATTTCAGCCCTGGAATTGCCATTTGCTACTGAGCTAACGTTATAAAGGTAGCTGTTAACTTGAAATCTACCACTACACGACATCACAAGGTACAGAGCATTTTAAAGGAATATTAACGTTTTTTACAATCTGAGCCTTATTTCGGTAATAAAACACGTTGATTTACTCACCCATATCACTTTAGTGACATTTGGAGCAGTTCCGTAGATTTGGTAGGTTAGGATATCCGGGTAACGTGAGTGTTCAGGGCACAATGTTGCGGTCAACAAAGCACTTTTCAAATCACAGAAGCTCGCTGTGTCAGCGTTAGGGTGACCATTTGTCCGGATTTCGTCCGGACAGTCCGGTTTTAGAGCCGTCTGTCCGGCCGTCTGTCACGTGTCCTACTTTTTTACATTTTGTCCTCCTTTCGGACCCTCGTCGGCCACCGTTGCATAAATCGGCATAAATCCCCACCCATTATTTACACTTGCTACTCTGCGATGTTCACCGTTTCCCAATTCAGAGAGTGCACGGTTCGGAGTGTGGTCTCAGTCTGCAGTCGAGGCGGTGCATACTCGCTCAGCCCTGAGTGCAGTCCGTGAATCACATGGCCGTCTGCGAAATGGAACAGGTCCCGCCTCAGCTCAATGAGCCGGGTGGTCTGCTCTTTGTTCCCTAAAGACAAAAATATTATTCTATTGTGACTAGTAATACTTGGAATTGGGACATGGCCAATGTTCCCCCTAATTTTTAATGTGTCTGAGCAAACACACTAACTCACACTAACTCCCCCCGCGCGGCTCGCACTTTGCAGATATTTAAAAAATGACCCCGCGGCTGAATAAAAAGCGGAGATCCGCTAAAAGCTCTTTCATCCCTGATTTACAGTGCGCTGATTTACAGGTGTCCTCACTTTAGGGCCTTTGTCCTCCTTTTTGGACACAAGTGTCCTTTCCTGTTTCATGCCGGTGATCACCCTAGTCAGCGTAGACTTTAAGTGGAGTCCAAAGGGGCCTGAAACCCGATATTCAGCTATATTTTCATCTGATGACGTCATCATAGAGGACAGTGCGCATGTTGTGAATTTGTTTTTTGTTTTTATCCTTCTTTTTGTACTGCCTTTATTTATTGATTGCATTATATTTGTTCATTGATTTTATTATTACTCCTTTGATTCTATTTTTTCCTTTTGTTTGGAACATAATTCTGCTGACCTTTTAAAGTGAAATGTTTTACATTGCTAAGCACTTGGGAAACAGTTTTGTTTATAAAATGTGCTATACAAATAAAGTTGGATTAGATGGAAGGTATTAGGATTAATATATTACGTTACAAAATGTCCAAAATTATAACATAATGATCCACGGGTCTCAGATTATAACTAAATATTAGACACAAGAGCAATAGGTCTGCTTAAGCCTGGTCAGAAGGAAAAAAGTGATGCGGTTTCACACATAATTCCTTGTATAATGTGTATTTAACTCTCCATGGGGCTCAGATGGACATAAGTGCTTTAAGTGGCTGGTTGAACATTGTAGTTTGAGGCAGTCTCTGTTTCATAGTGAAGCTGTGGAAAGCTGGAACGGATCTGCCACTTACTGGGGGTCTTATCTTCTCTCCTTGTAGATGGATATATTTAATGCGTAACATTTGGCAAATCAATAACATTAATAATATCCATGGAGAAAGTCAGGCGGTGGACCTTGCACCAGAAAAGTTACTATTTTCAAAGTAGTATTTTCAGAGCAGGTTTGTATAGATCTAAACTACAGAGTTAGCCGTTTTTATGCAGGAAGGAAGTTATGGTACTTCAAAAACTGCAGCCTTTGTGATCCACTCAAATTGTGATTTCGAATTGAAAGCGATTACCATAATTTCCGTACTATTGAGCCTGAATATAAGCCGCATCAACTAAATTTTAAAAGAATTTTATTTTTGTACATATATAGGGCGCCGGCGTCTACGTCTTCAAGAATGTTTTCAAGTTTGGGCCATCTGCTTTTATTGCCTCTGAAAGTTTTTGTCGTCTTTTTGCATTGAGTCAGTTCGTCGCGCAGCCATTGCCAGCGTCTCACCATCAACTCATCCATGCCAAGCTCACATGCAGCAGCTCTATTTCTTTCTTCGACAGCCAAAATCGATTGCCCTTAACTTAAAAGCTGCATCATATGCATTTCTCTGTGTGTTTTCCATGAGGAGGGTGTGTGCAAACAAAACAAAATCAAACTAGCATCTTCCTCGGCGCGTCGTCTTTTCACCCGTCTGTCTCGCTCTGGCACCCCATCACTTTGCACACTACTGCGCATGTTTCCTGCAGAAAAAGCTGCTGTCCTGACCATGGATCTTGTCCTGTATGGATCAAATCAGTGTCTGGGATTATGTCAGTGTCTTGAAGGATTTCAGCAGATTTCAGGTTGTCCAACTACGAAGTTTGAGACATTTCTTCTCATCATTTACGCACTCACCTGCATTTAACGCATACGGGTCATTAAGATGTATCCCACTCACTAATGTTCATTGAGCATCATAACTTATTTTATCACATGGAGATAAACTGTTTTAGTCACTGACAACAGCGTTAGCTACCGCTGCAACTTCATGTTAACCATACAGACAGCGGCGCTTTCTGCACTCAGGCTGTGCCACATCCACTGTGTTCAAAAAGAAATAATCCGTCCATATATTAGCCGCATCACTGTAAAAGCTGCAGGATTCAAAGTGTGAGAAAAAATAAAACACGTTGATTTACTCACCCATATCACTTTAGTGACATTTGGAGCAGTTCCGTAGATTTGGTAGGTTAGGATATCCGGGTAACGTGAGTGTTCAGGGCACAATGTTGCGAACAACAAATAACACAAACTTTAGCACTTTTCAAATCACAGAAAAAAGTAGCGGCTTATAGTCCGGAAATTACGGTAATCATACTATACTATTATACTATTGTTGGATTTCAGATGATATCATGGAACAGCGATATAAAAGTAAAATTGCATAGCACACACAGATGGCCTTTGTCAGGTCATTTTTCTTGCTTTGGATCACAGTCGTCTGTGTGGGCTATGCATTTTTTATAACAGTCCAATCAACATGATGAAAATAACTGTTATTAAGCACTTTTAAATCTTAATTATTATACCGTGAGATGTATGTATGTGACCGGCCACTCGGAAAGCCGCCACATGTCGGCATTAGTGAAACCCAGATAATCGAATTTTAAGTATTTTTTTTCAAAATGTATGATTTTCGTTTTTTGCAGAATGTGCTCATTGAGATCATGAAGAAGCCACTCCATGTTTCAGATAACAGCATTGGCTGCTTAAAAAGCATACATTTTGTCTGTGAAATTAACTTGTTTTTCAGAAAGAATCGAGGCGTGCATAAATTACCATACTGCCGCTGCAGACCAATCATGTGACATTAGCCTGCTTTTGTTTTCTTTTTCCGCTTTTGTTTTTCTGTTTCCGTAACTTCTGTAACTTAAAAAATCTGTAACTTTGACAGTAAATGCTCCATAAGAAGGAAGGAGTCTCTCCTCGGGACACAGGAAACGTTCAGGACACGTTTAGGACACGTCAGTTTCTCCGAATCCTTTGTACAGAATGTGATCTGATACTTTAGCTGCCGAAAGACTGTGGATACGTAAATAATCAGACAACGAAGAAAAACAACGAGGCAAGTAAGTGTACCCGATGATGTTTGCAGGAACACATTTACTTCATGGACTTTAGGACATGTTTAAATACTAATTTAGCTTTCGTTTGGCGATCATATTTCATGACGGCTGCTGCCGTCACCAATAAACTTTTACCGGTGTGCAGGAACTAGCCTATTTCTGCTAGGACTAAAACAGGAATAAACCAGGAGTAAACCAGGACTAAAACAGGACTAAAACAGGACTAAGGTGTGTGTGTGTGTGTGTGTGTGTGTGTGTCCTATACTATTTTGTATTGTATTAAATTGATAATACAGGTGATTTTTAACTTATTTTTAACTTTAGCATACCCTGTGTATTATTGAATTATTGAATGATTATATGAACTTTTTGTTATAAAAGCATTTCCATTTTAACAAAGTACCTTCTAATTCTGACATTTCCTGAATGTAAACACCACACCACAGTGGTGTCACTGATGGGGGAGGGCTTAGCTCCTTAGGCCTAGCTGAAGGCCTGGACAAGAGAATCTTTAATGCAGCTTTTCGCAGCTTGTTCTTTTCAGAATGCGCTGCTTTCAAATGGCCACATATTCTTCAAATGTTCTCAGATTTCCATGTGTAAGGCATCGTTGGAAAGCTTAGAATCTACACTTTCAGAATCTGTGAATAACTCAAAATGCCTCCGGAACGACTGTCTGCTTTTCCTGTGGCCAGTTACATATTATACCATGAGATATATAGTGAAAATGTCATATCGAGACATTTTGATGTCATTAGATCCCTAGTTAATATGCATATTTCTATTGTAATTTAGTGAGTTCTTGAGTCTAGTGATTAACAGAAATGATCAAGTTCAACATTTGTGAATTTAACTTTGGATATTTCATGGTAAAGAACAATGTAATCAATAGGGAAAGCTGTCACCAATAACAAAACCGTCCTTTTAGACAGTAAGGCAATTTCTTTTTTTATATTACAATATGATCACATAGTTTTGATAAGGGTTTCTCCTTCCTGTTTACAGGTGACATTAGAACCATTCAAACAATACTATATTTTGTTTTGAACTGTTAATTGGTATGGCAATGGTGCTTATTTAAGACGAGAAAAGTTTAGTTTTGTCCCATTTTTATGATTTTTGTCAGTATCAATATTATGCTATAAAAGGCCTTGCATGTGTAAATCAATTTCATAACCCAAATGGACTAAGCCTAAATCACATCTAAATCTCTTCTTCTTTACTTCAACATTTAAAGCTTGGAGAACAGAGGTAACTCCACTTCACAATGAAATGGAGATTGCCTCAAATTACAATGTTCTGCTCGCTGTTTCTCTGACTTCATATAGGCCAATTTAAAGCACTTAAGTCCATCTGCAGGTACACCCCCTGGAGACTAACCACACATTATACAAAGCATCACGTAAGCATGTAAGGGAAGGAGTTTTTTTTTTCTCTTATGCACATTTTAAATCCATCCAGTCACATCTGAGAGAAGCCAGAAATGTGAACTTTAAATGAATGCATCTCCTGCAGATTCAGATTCAGAAGATCCCATGAAGACAGAGGGAGGGCATCTGCCACACAGGGGAGGGCACCTGACACACAGGGGAGGGCACCTGACACACAGGGAAGGGCACCTGACATACAGGGAAGGGCACCTGACATACAGGGAAGGGCACCTGACATACAGAGGCATTTCCGGACATGTTTGTAGAGGTCTAAACTACAGTGTTAGCAACTTTAAACAGAATAAAACGCAATGGAGACACAGGGAGGGCATCTGACACACAGAGAAGGACATCAAATCCTTGAACAAAACTGGACTTCAGATCACAACACAACATTCTATAGGCCAGTAATATATTTAAAGACACACTATGTAACTTTTCTGGTAAGGGACAAAACAATAACTTTAAAAACATACACTCACCCTTTTTGGAACTAGAATCACAGCAGCGTCCACGGGGAGCCAGGTGAACCACACAAAGGCCTCACTATCTACACTGTTGTTTCCACTGGTGATGAAATGAGCCACTCCCTCAAAGTATTTCCTCTGGAGGGTCTCAGAGTCTTTCTAATGGAAGGTCTTCTACCACATATGGTGTAAAAAGCCTGTGGCATCTCAAAGTCAGACCCTCCAAGAATTCGCGATCTTGCAATTTGCAACTTCAACGCAACTTCAGCCAATCCCCGTGAATTCAGGGCGGTGTTGCAATTTTGACCAATCACCGCAACTTTCCTGTAATTTTTACTAATTTTGACCAATCATCGGCGACGTATTGAACGCCGACCAACTTCCTTCTGCCTTACTTCCGTGTGACAAAACGAAACTGCGGCCGTGTCCCAGTTCCCAGAGCGCACAGCTTGGAGCACGGCCCGAAGGGGGCTCAGACTGCAGTCAAGGAGGTGCACACTTGCTCAGCCCAGACTGCAGTCCGCGGACCGCTTAACGACTGCGGTCTTCGGACCGCGTGTTAACTGCGCATGGGACAAAAAAGAAGTGGGACAGCAGTCGTCGCGCCGGTGTTCTGTCGAAATGTGTGACGCACATGCCCTTCGGGCCACGCTCCGAGCCGCGCGCTCTGGGAATTAAGACACGGCTTCTAATGGCAAAGAAACATGTCTGCGGCGCCATTTGTCCACAAAAATAACAGCAAAAGACCGAGCGAAACAGTTCCCCTCCTAGTAGTAATTTATTTTCGATGTTGGTAAGGTTGTTTTAGGACCATATCTGTGATCTCTGTGTCTTTGTATTATTCTTTGTCAGTAATAACTCAGTATTCAAAATATTACTCAATTTTAATTACAAAAAGCGAAAATCGCAACTATTTATCGCAACTTTCACTTCCTCCCGCAACAAAATCGCAACAAAAACCTTAAAAGCGCCGCAACTTTCATCGCAACTTTTTGGAAAAGCTCCCGTAAATTCAGGCATTTTAGCCCGCAACAATCACAGAAAATGCCGGCGAAATCCTGGGGGGTCTGTCAAAGCTAGCTCCATAGTTAGCTCCTTAACTAGCCTTGTGCACGGTCGCCATGGATAGGGGAAAAATAAACTGCTTATTTCACACAATCCAACAGTTCCTTACTTGTGTCCTTTGAACTATGCTGCACTTCTTAGTTGATTAAATTCCATGATTATTCCATGATATGATATGTTAAAAACTGAGCTAAAAAAAATTAAAGTTTCAAAAATTGCTCAGTGTGTGAACCAGGCAGCCACAAAAGAGATTACACAGGTATTTAAATGTTGAAAATCACATTCTATTGTCTAAATAAAGTTTTTCATTCTCATTGTGGTATCAGAATTGGTATTGAGTATCAAGTACTGGATATTGATAAATTGAAATTTTAGTATAGTGGCAATACTATCTCCAATACAGGTCCTTTTTACATTTCAAACTTGAGAGATTGACCAGACATTGACCTTAAATCTTCCTCCATTCTAGCTGGTGGTCCATTCAAACTTTCTCCTTTTTTGTCACTCCTCTCCTCTCTCTTCCTTTCCCTCTACCGCCTTCACCAATTTCTCCAGAGATTTCAACATCTTCATGGCGCTGTATTGGATCAGATTGTGGGAGTGCACTTTCTTCCATCATGTTAACGCGACTCCCTTGCTGTCAAAACGGAGACAGGACTCGAACACAGGTAGCGCGCTGAGAAAAACCGCGCAGCCAATATCTCAGCGAAGACGAGCGCTAAAAATAACCAGGACAGAAAAGCACTGAATGTTCCCAAACACAAACATTACAAAAGGAAAAGCTGCTTCAGACGTCACGACTAACAGCACTAAGCTAATGTCACGCAGATGTAGTACTTAAAGAGGGGTGAGAAGACACATACCTCTCAGTTTAAGAAAATTAAATTGACTTTAAAAAGGTTCTATATTACACAAAATTGACTCTTGGGAGCTGTAAGCCATGTTATGTTGTTACCTTATCAAAAAACTACCTGTTTTGTTTCATTCACACATGTTTGATGACCCTTTATTATTAGTCTGTCTACATCTCAAAACCTCAAAATGCTCTGTTCCACCTTGTGATGTCATGAAGCTTAAGTTAACAGCTACCTTTTACCTTTTGTTCAGGAGAAACTGACAATTCCAGGGCAGAAATTATCCAAATGATTCAAGTGAAGGTGCACTGGAGCCCTTCCTGTATCACCACATGACATCATAAGGTGGAACAGAGTGTTTTCTATTTGCGAGAAGAACTCTCTAAATATTAGGGGTGTGCAAAGTAATCGTCAAGACAATGCATCGTGATACCAACTTTCACAATATACTGCATCGATTCTTGATGCCAAAAATCGATTATTATTAATTAATAATTTAATATTTAATAATGTAATATTTACTATTAATAAATAAATAAATTATTAGTTTATTTTTTTTAAATAAATCCTATGCACTTTTTTCTTTGTGAAAGGGTATTGTTTGTCATGATGGTCGCTACCTCCAAAATGGCAAATGTTTGAACATCATTTTTTGTTTTAGAAAAAATCCTATGCACTTTTTTGTTATTGGTTTGGTTTATTTGTTTTTGTTATTCAATAAATTCAGTTATGAATTGAGTTGCTCAGAGTTCTGTATCAATTGAAGACACTACCCAGATACACAGACACTGATATTTAAGTTATCCTCTTTTTTTTGGTACATTTTCACTGAAGTATGTCGTATATATTGCAATGCATCGCAATAATTCAAGTATCGTGATGCATCGTGACAGTATCGCATTGTGGCATATGAATCGTGATTCGAATTGAATCGTGACTTCTTTGCCAATACCCACCACTACTAAATATGCAGGGTTTGTGTGTTTAAACATGTGTGGATGAAACAAAACACAACTCCAGGTATGTTTATAACGGAGACAACATTATAACACAACAGTAAACATTATAACATAACATAGCATAATATGGGCCCTTTAATAGATGCAAGATACAGTGGTACCTCACCTTACGAAAGACCCAACAAACGAAAAATTCAAGTTACGAAACGCGAAATCTCAAAAATTCAAATAATGCGCGCTCAGCCACACACATTATACGCTTTTCTCAGACTGAATTTAAACTTTTCTCACATTTGTCTCTCGTTTAAACACTCAAACTTTCATAGATTTTCAACAAAATGTATTAATAGTGAAGTGTGGGGGGAAGAAAACTGCGCTCTGACACGTGTGATAGCGCAACATGACCCGGCGCGGGGCTGCCAGCAGGTCTAGACCTGGACTAAACCAGGACTGGACCAAGACTAAACCTGGACTAAACCAGGACTAAACCTGGACTAAACCAGGACTAGATCAGGTGGATTAAAGCGCCGCGCGCGGGTCTATTTCCTGGTTTCGTTTCGAGTCACGGCTGAGGCAAGCAGCGAGGGCCGCACGCAGTCTGAGCGCATGAACGAACGCATGCAAGAGCCACGGTGGTCTAGAGGAGGTCTAGAGGAGGTCTAGAGGAGGTCTAGAGGAGGTCTAGAGGAGGCACGGTTTGAGCACGGGTCTCATTCATGCGCTCAGACTGCGTGCGGTCCCCCTCGCTGCTCGCCTCAGCCGTGACTCGAAACGAAACCAGAAAATAGACCCGCGCGCGATGCTTTAATCCACCTGGTCTAGTCCTGGTTTAGTCCTGGTTTAGTCCTGGTTTAGTCCTGGTTTAGTCCTGGTTTAGTCCTGGTTTAGTCCTGGTTTAGTCCTGGTTTAGTCCAGGTTTAGTCCAGGTTTAGTCCAGGTTTAGTCCAGGTTTAGTCCAGGTTTAGTCCAGGTTTAGTCCTGGTTTAGTCCTGGTTTAGTCCTGGTTTAGTCCTGGTTTAGTCCTGGTTTAGTCCTGGTTTAGACCTTGGTCTAGACCTGGTATAGTCCACGTTTAGTCCTGGGTCTACAGTCTCTACGCAGAACACAATGTTACACTATAAAAAAAAAAACTTGGATCGGGGCCTTGGAACGAATCAGGCTTTTTCCATTGAAATAGCTACTCAACTTACGAAAAATTCACGTTACGAAACCACTTCTGGAACGAATTAATTTCGTAAGGTGAGGTACCACTGTAGTTTATTCTATTGGGGAGTCTATTGAAAACATTTCTGAGCCTTAAACGCAGCTTCACCATAGAATCAATTGCTGCAGACAAAGTTGTTCCGATTACTTTGGCCATAATGGAGGAAAATGAGGAATTAAGTAGCTTTTGTCTCAATGTAATAACATGTCCAGAGTAATAAAGGCCGTGGCCACAGGCTGCAGCTACAGCCCCAGTGACGAATGACTCCAAACACACTCCACCTCCACCACTGAGCTGGAGCTGGGTTTCAGATCACATTACAATATTATATAATGCTCAAAGCTGCACTGTGTTACTTTTCTGGTGGAGGGTCCATTAAATGCTTTGGCTGCATGGATATGTTATTGCTTTGCCTGGAATGTTCCACATTAAAGCATTAATCTTCTGTTTTCATGGAGACAAGCATGCCACCAGGCCAACTTACAGGTCAGATCTATGGTAAGGCAAGCCTGCTTACAGTAGGAGTATGTTTTTTTCAATAAATGTAACAGCATAATGTGGAAAGGTTAAACAGTGCTCCTTTAATTTTACAGTCCAATCCTTAAAACTAAACCCATTTGCACGTTTTAACACTTTTCTGATAGATTGAAAAGGTTTTGTCCAATTCTGGTTATCAGAAAATCTGTCAACTTTTGGGATAATATTTCAAAAGAAAATAAAGATTCAGATTTGCCAGTTTCTTCCTCTCTCCATAATTCTCAAACACTTTATTCACTCTTTTTGCATTTGGCAGTATTAAATGTATTCTAGATATTCTTTATCATTTCCATATTACAATCTTACAGACAGCACCAGGCTCTGTCCCCAGGCCTATCAGCCCTCTGCAGTCAGGGAGCAGTGTTTCAAATGCACAGATAATTCACGACTCGCCTACGTATAAAAGACAACACCCACAAACACTTTATCTGAGTCTGAATCTATAACAACCAAAAGTACAAGGACATACCCAGAACACAACATACCAGATACAAGCAGTGTAGAGGTAGTTAAAGAAGTTTTTATTTTTACTTGTACATATACTTTTTAAATAACTATACCTTCCAGCTCAGTGTAAACTACAGGGAATCTAGAATGTTGTTATGTCACGTGAACTCCGTCTTCACAGTTCAATCGATACGTTGCAGCTGACGTCATCCACATTCCCTGGGGGTGTGAAGCTAACTGAAAGCACTACTCCGTCTGAAGCTCTGTTACTCAAGTTAGACTTAATCTCAGCTTTATTTTAACACAGTCTCGAACTACAACAGGTGAGATGATTTGTTTAGTTAAACAAAGTCTCTCACAAAGTCTCACAAAGTCTCTAAACAGGCCCACGAACGCTCGCATTGATCACAGGCTCCTGAAAATGTGCTGTTTAAATCCATCCTGTTTTAAAAAAAACAAAACAACAACAAAAAAAAACTTTTTGGGTAGTTATGGCTAACCTGTGCATTGTGTCACTGTGTTAACTGATGAACATTCCACCACAGGGTACACCTCCAGCATGATGTCACTGCAAAGTATCAATAGTTTTATTCCCATGGTCTGCATTGATGAAACGTGTGTGTTTTTCTATTGAGACGAGCCAAGGACAAAGGTAAAGTGTGACAGGGCCCTCCTGCTCTGCAGGACTCCAAACTTCTACCAGACTGAGAAAGGGACACAGCAAAGTGAAAGCAATGTCAAACTAAACCACATGACGTCATATGGCAACACAAACACACAAAAAACTCACTATTAAACGGTGCACTATCTAACTTTTCTGCTTGTCTCCATGGAGATTAATGATTAATTAATGATTAAGATTAATTAGAGCTGGGTATCATTCAGAAGTTGCCGATACGATACATACCTTGATACATAGGCCACGATACAATACATATCTCGATACAGTGAGCTTACAATCCAATACGATTCAATTTCAAATTGAGTCGATACAATTCAATAAAAACTAAAGGTTAAATCATGGCTGTGATACTAAAAGTCTTTGTTAAACCACTTCTTGTGCAAAGTTCATATGAAACACACCCATTTTCATCATCAAAACAGTGAAAAAGTCAAATGTATTGCATAAACAAGTTTCCTTCCTCTGAACAAGCAACAAAACTATAGCACTGTAACAAAATACTAGTAATAGTAAAATATAACAAAAAATACTCTTGGCGCTATATCGATACAGCAGCCCACAATATAGTACAATAATACTGTATCATCACATAAAATGATACAATCCATCTAGTCATGATTCAAACATTTCTAAAGCAGATTCAATGCTAAGGAATAGACTCGATACCAATACAAATCAGGCGCCTTCTTTCACCAAGGTAGCTCCTGCTAGCATTGGCAATAGGGTTAGGTTTGACTGACAGCGTTGCTAAGCACAAGCTCTCTGCTAGAGCAGCTGGGAGGGCAGGAAGGGGCGTTACCTTCAACAGCTTCGCCCCTGGATTTGCTCTCTGGAATTCTGACCACGAGTAGACCTATCACAGCAACCGGATAAGGAAGTCAGCTTTAAATTCGCCCCTATAACTGCTAACCTCAATGAGCTTCATTTAACTGAAGCTGAATGTTATGGGTGACACTCCCTTAATCCACTTCTTTATACATTCTATGGATTGACCAACTGATTACATTGCACTTTGCCATGAAATATTGCCTTTTCTCAACCTCTTTTGGGACCTCTTCTTCGAGCCCCACGTTGACCTCTTCTTCTAGCTCTTCTCCAAGCTCTTCTTCAAGCTTTTTCAACCTTTTCTTCTAGCCCTTTTTCAACCTTTTCTTCGAGCCCCACGTTGGGCGCCAAACTGTGAGTTTCAGAAATTGGGTCCGAAAGAGGTCTGAAGGAAGGCATTGATCGAGGTTGAGGTTATTCAGCATTTTAATGTAAAAAATAGCAGATACAAACGAAATGGTGACATCAGACATCTTCAGCATCCATGTTGTCAGCTTTAGCAGAGAGACGTCGGCCGTGAAGAGGGACGTAGTGGGGGCCCTCCCCTCACACACACCAATGACCACAAGGGGCTGTCTTTAAATACAGTACAGACTGTTGAATATATGACATCAGCAACAGCTAACCTATAGGAGAATAGTTCCTTAAATACTGAACAAAGAACAACACTTCAAACAGAATGCCATTTGGCCACTGGAGTCAGAAACCCCTCCAGGCATAGATGGAGATAACACCCAAAGTTAGTTTACAGCCTTTTATAACCTATAGCCACAAATGAGGTATACAACATATGGTGAAACAAATGGTGAGGTGAGACGGTTCTCACAGTAAGTAACTTAAAACCCAGGAATAGACTAGATATAAAGAACACTTCAAGCATAAAAGAATAGATTTCACAATATCCAAAAGGTAAATTCACAAACAGGCTGCCCCCATCTGTATTAAATATTATTGGCCTAAAGAATGTGATAGTAGAGCCTCTTTAATAGCCAAAAAAATAAAATAAAAATAGAACCTTTCAATGCTTGGCCTAATGTCTTTTTTCAGCAGTGATTTGGATCTTTACGATTCTCCATAAAAACAGAGGTGTCTTTTTCCAGAGGAGATGAGTCAGGAAGGTTAATGGAGGTGGACAGCCCTGGTCGAGATGACACTAAACGGCATTAAATGCACAAACTCCATCAGGGCATGAAGGACTCAGCTGCTCACAAGACAAACTCACAGTTTAAAGACATCAGATATTATTAGAGACAGATCGATATATCTGTTGGCTGGTATTTGTTTGACCTAAACAGCAGCCTAAACATGCATGAAAAATAAAGCTTTAATTGAACACTAAAAGGTGCACTATGTAACTTTTTGGTTGGGGGTTCATCATGTTTGTTATGAATATGTAATTGCTGGAATGTTCCACAGTATGTTCCACAGTATGGCATTAAACAGCTCTACCTTACATGTCAATTTGTGTTTTATAGCTCAAATTACCTAGAAAAACAGACATTCGGACTATGAGCGGGTTTACCTCTCCACAGATCTGACCTGTAACTTGGTATGGTTTGGCCTCTATGATGATTGATGATAGATAGATAGATAGATAGATAATAGAAACTAATTAATTTGGGAAAATAACTACTAAATAGGCTCAAAAATATCATCAGAGGTAATCGGAGATCAGCTTCTCTGGATTCTAAATCGATATCAGCCATGAAAAAATGCATATCCGTCTATATTAGGGGTGGCAGGTTCACAAAAATCACGGTTCAGTTCGTATCACGGTTTAAGGGTCACGGTTTTCGGTTCTATGCGGTTTTTATTGTTTTTTTTTCAAAATACATCTTATATCCACAATAACACAATAACACAATAACTTATATCCACAATAACAGGATATAACATTAAAAGTTTATAAGATTATATAATAATCTAATGTAATATAAAATCTTAATACATGTAATAATCACACAATCTGAATTTGACATGACTTTAAGCCCATTATTGGAACCATCTCTCCGATCTGGTGGCAGTAACTATGTCACCTGCTGTTAAAAAAACCCAACCACTAGATACTGAAGAAGCAGAAACAAAAGTACGTGTCTCGTATTAAACTTCTACCGGAGCGTGTCCCGCACACTGGTAGAGCGTGTGAGCGAGCGAGCACGTGTAATGTGTAAAGTGTAACATGTATCACAGGGCAGGTTAAACTTTATAACACATCTGTCCGTGTCTCACTTACCGCCTTTTCACGCTCTCTGCTCCTGTTAGCTTCCCTGATAGCGCGCATAAGCTCCGTCCTCAATGCCTCTGATTAGAGCGTATTTCGGCGGCGGCGTGGGAGGGGCTTTTCAACAGACACCGGACTTAAATGACACTGGTGCATCCTCTATGTCCTCTCTCACTTGCCATTTCTATCTAACTTTATTTACCGCACTCATTCATCTTTCTCGCGAAATGCCAGAGGCAAGTATACATAGCGCATGCCCGGAACCGTCAGGTGCGCACCGAACGGTTCGTCGTGACAAGCGGACTGAGCGGTTCGTCGGTTTTTCATGAACCGTGCCAACCCTACTCTATATATTACAGAGCTTAAGGATTTATTTATTTACAATATCTCATTGTGATTTTTCTGACAAACACTGCAGTTGTGATTACATTTGTGATTTGTGTTTTAATAACAGCATTCTGCTCAAGGTTCACATTTTAAACACGTCCAGAAGAACTGACAAAAAAGACTGAAATATGAAGTGGCAAATACAACAATCACATTTCAGAACATGTTTGTACAGATCTATACTACACGGGAAGACGTTTTTTTTATACAGAGTAAGAGGAGATTTTGTTGTTTGTGGTGGATATTATAGTACTTCAAAAATTGCATCCTGTTTGATTTGCTAATTGCATCTTTGTCAAGTTGAGATTTTGATTGTGATAAATCTACAAAGGAATAATAATAATAATAATAATAATAAGCAGGTGCCAGACCCTCCAACTCAAATGTTACGCAGTGCAGCTTTAGACTGTCAGCTCAAACTATGCTTAGACGGAGTGATAAAAACAAGACTGTAGTTTTAGATGAAGTTGTAAGCCTTTATGATCTGAGGGAATAAACTGTAATAACTTCAATCCCCTGACATTTCACATTCTATTTTATGTTTTCCAATATCAGCGTTTACAACACTCACTCTTAATGGGAGACACTACAGGCAAAACACCCTTTTTTTATTTTATTTTTTGGTCAGTTTTTTTTTTTTGTCAGTTTTGGTGAGTTTTTTGTTCTCTTAACATACCTTTCAAGTGAAAACAATGAAATGGTAGGGGTGGGCGATATATAATCACCTGCAATATTATCGTGCAAATTTACATTATCAAGTATTTAAATTAGTTCACCAAAACCAATGAAACGCGCGCAGACACTTAGGCTACATTCACACTGCAGCCTGAAACGACCCAAATCCGATTTTTTTGCCTCTATGCGACCTGTATCTGATCTTCTAATGACAGTGTGAACGACACAGATCCGATTTTTTCAAATGTGACCCAGGCCACATGGATATGTGGTCCTAAATCCGATACATATCCGATCTTTTGGCATGTGACTTCAGTCTGAACGGCCAGGTCGCATTCATCCGGCCCGAGTGTGTTTCCTCCAATGAGAGTGGTACAAGTAGGCCTTCACAAATGTGCACAAACGTTCTTCTCGTCATGTGAAAATAGTATATAAACTCGTATCAGTGAAGCGGCGAAGCACGTAGCAATCCCACCCCTCCAGCCTGTGACTCCGCACCCACATGTTCCTTTCTGCAGACGTTGCTGCCACTGCCCCGCAAAACGCTGTGGCCAAAAACCTTGTCCTTCTCCGTCTCCTCCTTAAAACAAATAAGCTGTACATGTTTTGGCTCCGGTACGAAAGCAACTTTAGGCTACTTCCGTAAACATTGAGCGTGTTCGCTGCGTGTGACGTCATCGTGTCCTCCAAGGCGCATGCGGGACACTTTTGGGGAGTTTAGCGTTCACACTGGAGATCACATACAATTCGCATTTAACTGGAAATGTGAACGGCCTCGCAAAAAAATCGGATTTCACAAAAAAATCGGAATTGAGCATTAAAGGGATATGCCACCCCCAGGTCAAATTTGGGCATCTCCCCACAGTCCAGAGACTAAAATAAGTGGTGGAAAGCGTTTTCCTGGTCACCCAGCCATTGTCCGAGTCTGTCAGCACTGACCGCCGCGGTATCTGCAGCTACTCCGCGTTAGACTGGAGTCTAACGGCGCCAGAGAAAGATTTCGGCCAAAAGGAATTAATTTGCTCGATGCGTTTCCCAGTTACTTTCTGTGTAGTGCGCATTCATATCGAGTGCAAATAAATGTGCAAATCAACACGGAGAGCTTGACTTGGTCATTTTGGGTGGGAACTATTTTTCAGTGTGGAACAATAAAGCCGAATCACGCAGCACGTTGCCAGGGGAATCCCTGTTACGCACCAGGAAGGGAGTTCCCCTGTTGCGCAGCGTGGTGCGTGATTCGACTTTCTTCTTCCGCACTGAAAAATAGTTATTATTGCTTTGCCTGAAAGGGTTCATAACACGGCATTAAATTAATCTACAGGGGGTCCTCGGGTTACGACGGTCTCGACTTACGACGTTTCGTGGTTACGAACGCGCCCCCATTAAAAAAAAAAATCCGTCTTACACGGTTTAGCGTGGTAAGCGACGTAAACAAACGCGAACGGCGCGGCGCACGGCGGAAGAATATGCTCTGTTGTGGTTGTAGGGAGAAGACGGCCTCGTGTGCGTGCCCAATGTGGGCGGAAGTACCTGATGTGGGCTCTGATCTGCTCCTATGAAAGCGACAGTGATAACCAAGCAGCGTAGTGGTCTAATTATTGAGATGGAAAGGTTATTGGTGCTTTGGTTGGAAGATCAAAGTCAAAATCCGACTTACAACGAAATTCGGGTTACGACGTGTCTTAAGAACGGATCAACGTCGTAACCCGAGGACCCCCTGTATACTGCATATATTCAATTAGAGGCGTTTAGGGCCCGTTTACACGAGAACGCTTAAGGGTAAAAACGACAAAATATTTTATCGGAAGTGCCTTTCATTTACACGGTGACGGCGTTTTTGGGGCCTAAAAACGCAAAAATCTGAAACCACCCTCCAGAGTGGAAAAGTTAAATACGCTCCGCTGAAGCGTCTCCGTGTAAACTGCCCAAGACGCAAAACTGGTCAGATCTGCTCACGTCGGTACACGTTTACGTCACATAGATGCGGCACACCTTGATACCACAGATGTTCAAGCTGCACTAACAGCTCTAGTCAACATACAAGTCATTTCAACAATTGTATAAATCGCACCCACACATGTTTCTCTATCTTTCTCACACTCTCACAGCCACACAGACGCCAAGACAAGCGACTTCCGCATGAGGCACTTCAAATGTAAAACCCGATGTGATTTTATATTTTCTAATTCACTGTAATCCTCCTGTAATGTCACTATTTTCAGTACAATATTCAAAAACATGTCAACAAAAGTACAAGTCACTGAAATGTTTGGAGTAGAACTTAACAACTCAACTTTAAAACGCAACTAGAACATTTTATTTTGAAGTTTTACCTTTCTCTTTTCCGGTACAGTCGTGGTTAGAAATGTAACTTGACGCTGTTGTGATGTTTTTTTGTTTTGTTTTGTTTTCAGTCCAGCGCCTCCCTTCGCTGGCTTTTGCGTCCACTTTTGCGTCTTCGTATAAACGCGGATAAAAAATTGAAGACGAGATGCCACTTTTGCGTCTTCCGTTTTGATCGTCGCCGTATAAACGTAGCCTTAGTGCTCAAAAATAGTATGAAAAACATGCATTCCTACAGTGAATGAGCTCACTTCTCCACAGATCTGACCTGTAACTTGGCCTGGAGGCATTGTGGTCTTACCTTCAAGGAAACAGACAAGTTTAATGCCATACTATGAAACATTCCAGACAAAGCAATAGCATCCATCAAGTAGAAAAGCCATCAGAAAAGTTATACAGCAACTAAATAACTAAATATAATCATCTTAACTGTGTTTTAGTAAAATGAGTAGATCAATCTGTCATAGGCACTTTAATCTGATGCTGTTTCTTAAAGTGTATTGTGTGTAGAGCTGTTGGCTGGTGTTAGGAGACTACAGCGCACATGATAAAATGACATGAGGCATCAGCAGGTTAAAAGCTGATGCTGCGCTCAGTCTCTGCAGAGTCTGAAGCCATAAACTCAAGTCTCGTGCTCAAGAGAGTCTTTTGGTCAGTAATAAACATCTCCACTGGGGTTCTGACGCACACAGAGGAGGTCTGCAGGGGGCGCTAGTGATAGGGGGAGGAGAAGCTGTCAAACGATTCCCTCTGAAGCTAGATTAAAGAGAGGGTATTGTGCAAAATCGATTTCTTTGAGCTTTCTACCATGTTATAAAGCTGTTCCCTCATCAACAACATGCCTGAAAAGGTTTAAGGGTGTTTTCACATATAGTCCCCTTTAAGCGAACCGAACTCAGTCCCCTAAAAATGGACCAACAAGGGGACCAAGAGAACACAAACTCAGTTCTGTTTGTGTTCACATTGTGAAAGAGGACCGAGTTCTCTTTCTGGTCCACTTAAGCTCTGATGGAGCCTCAGTCCTCTTTCTGTTCACACTGTAGCTTCTCTAGAGCTCTGAGACCTGGTTTAGACCTGGTTTAGTCTTGGTTTAATCCTGGTTTAGTGCCGAAATAGATGCGGAAATAATCTGATGATATGACTCATCCATAAGAACGGTATCCATGTATGCATGTGTCACGGTCTTTAATAATCCGGAGCTCCGGAGAAAAGGACATATCCCGAACTTATCCCGTGTCCTGAGACGAGAGTTCATTCTTACGTAGCATTAACGTAGCAAGTTAACGTTTCTTATTCTCTTGGAAATGCCGCGTAAATATCAGGCTCACAGCTGATCGGCGAACAGGCGCAAACACAACAGCGGTAATCGTCATGATTGGCGGGAGCGCGATCGGTGCGTAATTATGCTGCAACATGATTGGAAGCTGGAGCGCAGTTCGGCCTATGATTGGCTGTTGCCGGCTCTTGGCTCACCTTCTCGTGGTGTTGCACTGCACAAAAGGCGAAGTGAACCCGGAGCGTTATGTGTACACACTGCGGAGGTTAGGCGAACCGTACCGCGGACCTTTTAGCGAACCGTACTGAGACCACCTCCCGAGATGGTCTCAGTTGGGTTCGTTTTCAAGGGGTCTGAGTGCGCTTAGAGTGTTCACATATAAACCTATAATGCTCAGTTAGCGATCTGAGTTCGCTTTAAACGCTGAAAGGGACCAAGTGTGAAAACACCCTAAGAAGTCATCCATGCATGTTTGAGTAATTTAGTGATCTATCCTGGGCCCTATTCAAACCCTGCAATTCTCCAACCACAAGCCTACGTCACTCATGCTCCCACGCAACAATTCTCCAGAAATACACAGTAACACAGAAGTACACAGCAACTTGACAAACCTGATATGATGTGCAGTCGTTTCATTAGCGGGATTCTGTTGTGTTCGTGCTCAGAGGGGGGAGCGACTTAATGAGGAGAGGTGTTTTAGCCACTTTATGTTCATTTTCTCACATTTTTCAACCAAGTTTGTCCCCAACCTGTACAGAAAACTTGAAGCTTTAACATGATGTATCCAAACTACGTGGTGCAATAATAATAAAGTCCAGACAGTGTCCCTGAGAGTGACCAGTCAAACTGATGTATGGGCTTTTTATGAGTCCTGGGGCTGAGCCAAAGAAGAACACACTGCACACAGCATCACACACAGGACATGAGTAAGAGACTGCGAAACTAACTCACAAACATCACTGCATTAAGACGAATTATAGAGATTAGAGATTAGAGGAGAGGGAAAAAACGATTAGTTAAAAATTAGGACTGGAATTAAAAGGTGCACTATGTAATTTTTTGGGTGGGAGTCCCACACCTGCTTGTTTCCCTGGATATGCCATTGCTCTGCCTAGAATGTTCCACAGTATTGACATTAAACAGCTTTATCTTACATTTATGCAATAACAGGTGATTTTATAGCTGAAAAATACAGTGGTATCTCACCTTACAAAATTAATTCGTTCCAGAAGTGGTTTCGTAAGTTCGTAAGTTGAGTAGATATTTCAATGGAAAAGGCCTGATTCGTTCCAAGGCCCCGATCCAAGTTTTTTTTATAGTGTAACTTTTTTTAATAGTGTAACACTGTGTTCTGCGTCCTGATTGGCTAAGAGACTGTAGACCCAGGACTAAACGTGGACTAAACCAGGTCTAAACAAGGTCTATACCTGGACTGGACCAGGACTAAACCTGGACTAAACCTGGAATAAACCAGGACTAAACCAGGACTAAACCAGGACTGCACACCAGGATTAAAGCGCCGCGTGTGGGTCTATTTCCGGGTTTCGTGCTAGCTCTGCTATTAGCAGCAGCACTGGTGTACCTCACGAGTCACGGCTGAGGCGAGCAGCGAGGAGGGGAGGGGATGTGCCTTCCATCGGGACCGCACACAGTCCGAGCACATGAACGAACGCAGGCAAGAGCCGCGGTGGTTTAATCCTGGTTTAATCCTGGTTTAGATCTGGTTTAGACCTGCTTGTAGCTTTGTGCTACAATTTTGTATGAAAAGCGCTTTATAAATATTGTTTGATTTGATTTGGTCTAGAGGAGGCACGGTTTGAGCACGGGTCTTGTGCTCGCCAGGTCATGCTGCGCTATCACACGTGTCCGCGCGCAGTCTTCTCCCCCCTCCCCCCACACTTCACTATTAATACATTTTGTGTAAAATCTATGGAAGTTTGAGTGTTTAAACGAGAGACAAACGTGAGAAAAGTTTAAATCCAGTCTGAGAAAAGCGTATAATGTGTGTGGCTGAGCGCGCATTATTTGAATTTTTGAAATTTCGCGTTTCGTAACTTGAATTTTCTTTCGTATCTAGAGACCAAAATTTAACGTGAAGGCGTTTTGTAACTTGGAATTTTCGTTCGTAAGGTGAGGTACCACTGTACTTAGAAAATCAGTGAGGAAGTCATCAGATTTGTTTCTTTTATGAAGTCATTTTAGATGGATATTGTGATTTTAAATGTCCAAATCTCAACATAATCATTCACAGATGTCATAGATTATAACTATTGTGTAACGTTTCTGGTGGAGGGTCTCTCAAATACTTTGCTTCATGGAGTTGTTATTGCTTTGTCTGGAATGTTTCACAGTATGGTTTTAAGCCTTTCTATCTTCATGGAGATCAAACCAGACCATGGTATAGGTCAGACCTGCAGAGAGGCGACCCCACTCACAGTCAGAATGCCGTTTTTGGGTATTTTTGAGCTGCAAAACCACCTATAATTGAATGAGTGCATGGTAGAGCGGTTTAGTTTCATACTGTGGAACATTGTAGGCATAGAGCAGTGACATATCCATAGAAACAAGCAGATGACAGGTGCATAACGGAACAGAACTAAATTTTCAGATAAGATATGTTCTCCAAAAGACCTCTTCATTTCTGTCTACATCATTATATTTTATCCAGTCAGCGATTATTTCTATTAGACATTTTGAAAAACATTTTAACCAAATAAAGTTTAAAAATGCTGACTTAAAGCTTGTAGATAGAAAATATTTGTGAGTAAGCCATTTATTCAGGAGTGGAGATCGATAGAATCATTTATAATTTGATTTAGTCCCTAAAGTGCTGCTCTTATAATGCAGGAAAACATGAAAAGACTTGTTCACAGTAAAAAAAAGTGATGTACCCCAGCTTTAATACAGACAGATGCAGAGGTTTGAGTTGCCAGGAAACAGGAGGCCTACAGGAAAATCAGAGAGAGAGTTATGATGCAATGAAAGTTAATGGTTTATATGATAGGAGAAGCTAATTATAAGCTCTAATAACTTCTGAAGAAAATTACCAAACAAAAAGTGGTCACAAGGACATAAATTAGCTGAAAAATTAATCACAGTCTAAAAAGAAATTGTAATCTGAACGGACGCAATTAGGAAATCGCAAAGGCTGCAATTTTTGATGTACCGCGATTGTTTTGTTTCAGGGGCCGTTTAGACGAGGACGATTGCGACTGAAAACGACAAAATATTCTATCGGAAGTGTCTTTCGTTTACACGGTGGCGGCGCCGTCGGGCTCTGAAACCGCAAAAATCTGAAGACTCCTTCCAGAGTGTGGAGTTCTGAAGACGGTGCGGGTCGTGTCTCCGTCTAAACGGCAAGAAGCGCAAAACATGTTCACGCCGCATACACATGACGTCACACTGGATGCGCCAAGACGACAAAAACAATAACAAACATGTCTGACTACCTTGATACCGCGGATGTTCAAGCTGCGCTAGCAGCTCTAGTCAACATACAAGAGTCATTTCAACAACTGTATAAAATGTATACGGATACCATAGGTGAACAGAGACGGGTAAAATAAACTATTAGAAAATGACAATTTTGCGCATGCTCGCCGACATGCCGCTGCTCTGTCACAGTGCCACCTAGCGGCCTGGCATGCATATTCAATCGAATTCGCCCACTTTTGCGTCTTCGTATAAACAAACATTTCCTGTTGAGAACGCTCGTCTAAACGCGGATAAAAAAATTGAAGACGAGACGCCACTTTTGCGTCTTCTGTTTTGATCGTCGCCGTATAAACGTAGCCTCATTCACACATTTTGAGTAATCCTTTATTATTAGTCTACATCTCCAAAGCTCAAAATGCTCTGTTCCACCTTGTGATGTCATGAAGTGATACTTTTAACTTAATATTAAGTTGGCTACCTTTTACCTTTTGCTTAGTAGAAATGGACAATTCCAGAGCTGATATTATCCAAATGATTCTAGTAGAGCACACGTGTCGTCACAAGGTGGAAGTGTTTTCAGTTTTTATAGAAGAACTCAGCGTTAATATGAAGTCTGTGTGTTAAATTTGTAAATGAAACAAAAAAAAACAAAAAAACTCCAGGTATGTTTGTAACAAGAAAACAACATTATAACTTGGATCAGAAAATAGCAGAATATGGGCCCTTTAAATTGTGAACTTTGAACAGAATCCTATTATTAAAACACAAATCTGTCAGTGATGAAATTAAGCTTTAAAATAGTTCATTCACAAATGAACTTTTCAAACTGCAGCTGCGTCCAGGCACATAGTTAACCTGTGCCCACCATTTTTTGTGATCACGTCTGTGCCAATCTCCTACCCGCTCAGCTGATTCATCATTTACATTTAAGAGAGGGCGAAAAACAAGGACATGTGCCCCAGCTCTCCTCCTCTGCCCGGTGCCAAGGCTGTGCCCATAAATCCCCCTGGTTTTACTCACGCCAATGAATTTAAATAAGAAAGAGGAGGACTGAGGGCTGAAAGAGTAAACCAGGAGAAAGCCTGGACAAAACAAGGACTAAACTAGGACTGAACCAGGATAAAACCAGGACTAAACAAGAGATGAAACAGGACTAAACCAGGATTGAATCAGCACAAAACCAGGACTAAATTAGGACTAAACCAGGCCTAAACTAGGCCTACACTTGGACTAAACCAGGACTAAACAAGAGATAAAACAGGACTAAACCAGGATTGAATCAGCACAAAACCAGGACTAAATTAGGACTAAATCAGGCCTAAACTAGGACTGAACCAGGATTAAACCAAAAGTAAACCAATGCTAAACCAGGACTAAATGGGGACTATACCAAGTCCAATTCTGGTCTAAACCATGACTACACCAGGAATAAACCAGGACTAAAACAGGCCTAAACCTGCACTAAACCAAGAATAAAGTAGGGACTAAACCAGACCTAAACCAAGATTAAACCAGGGACAAAAATGAGTAAATCGGGGCTAAATTAGTACTATACTAGGATGAAACAAAGACTATAAACCAGGAATAAAACATGGATTTAACCAGGGCTAAATCGGGGACTTAACCAGTTCTATACCAGGTCTAAACCTCCTCTCCTCCTCTACCAAGGCTGTGCCCATATATTTTCCCATGGTTTGGCGTCTCCATTTTCCTCCAGCCAATAGATTTAAATAAGAAAGAGGAGGACTGCAGGCGCACTCGGTGTTTGGTATCAGGCTGGTTGACTGGTTCACTGAGTAATGATGGCGCTTGATGCCATCTGGCCCCACTGCTCTCCTAACCAACTCTCAAATGAACTCTCCGCTCCAGTGACAGGCCCCATCCAGCATGTCCTCTCTGATAAAGCTAACAATACAGGAGACATTATGGTGCACAATAGAGTTTGTACACTTTAAAGATAACGCAGAGAACTCAATAGCACACAGTAATTCAAAAAGGCTCTTTTCAGACATTCAAAAGGGCCCATATTATGCCATCTTCTGATCCAAGTTATGTCGTTTCCTCATCAAAAACACACCTGGAGTTGTGTTTTGTTTCATTCACACATGTTTAACATACAAATCCTGCATATTCAGGCTGAGTTCTTCTCTCAAACTGAAAACACTCTGTTCCACATTGTGATGTCATGTGGTAATACAGGAAGTTTAGTGCACAACTGTGTTTTCAAACTCCATAAACCTTCACGAGAATCATTTGGATGATTTCAGCCCTGGAATTGCCAATCTCTACTGAAGAAAAAGTAAAAAGGTAGCCATTAACCTGAAAACTACCTCTTCATGACATCATAAGATGATTTTGATCTTTTGTTGGATTTAAATTTTATATCTATTTCTCTCACTTTGGTTCTAATTATCCCTGATACTATCAACCCTGGTACTAGTATCAGGGTTGAGAATTAGTAGTTGGTGTATCTCTTATTGATGAATGATTAACCCACTGGTGTCGTCGCCCACACAGATCGGTGGAGTTCAGGGACAAAGATGAAAAACAGAGAAATCAATGAAATAAACAATAGCTCTCCTCAAATCAACCTCACTGTTAGAGCTGGGCGATATGGCCTAAAAATAAAAGATTATAAAAAAATAAATAATAAAAGATTATTAAAAAAAAAAAAAAAAGACAGATTTTAATAGATTTTCTCTGCCCTACTCAGAAACAAATAACAGATGACAGACAAATGGCTCAAAAATAATGCAACGTTCTTTTATAAAACAAATATATTACACCTTGTATCAATTAAGCTGTTATTGTTTTTTTTTTTAAATATCAGAATCAGAATCAGAAAGACTTTTATTTCCATTGTCAAGTGAACAGAATTCACAAAAACTAGGAACTCGTCTCGGTGATAAGGTGCGAACATAAAACACTAAATAATAATAGTAATAACTAGAGTATAGACACTAAATAATAATAATAATAACTAAAATATAGCTATAATATAGTAAAAAATAATAAACAATCCAAATAACAAAAAGGTTCAGATGAGCAGCATCAGTAGTGCAAACATGACTTAATTAAAGTGACTGGTGATATAAAGTATCCAGTTTTGTGCAGATGTTATATCACTTGAAGACCCTTACCTATAGCAGTCTGTATACAGCTGTGGCAACTTCAGAAAAATATTTGCGTCTTGGTAGCTCATACTTCGGGTTCAAATCTTTCACCATGTTAATGAATCGGGGCTTTTCCACAGTATATGGGCACCATGTCTTTTACGATATACATCATGGTTGCGTGTGTGAGTGCCTTCCATCGTGGGCCATGCTTATGATATGGCACACAGTTCGAAAAAGTTTCAGGGACTGTTGCTTGTTTGACTTTGGACGGTGTGCTCGCTGTGGCCATTTTCACTCCGCTGGGTGCCTCTGCTTTAGGCGCTAGAATAAATGTGCCGTGCTGCTTCCTTTGGTTGCAACAGCTTTTGAACAGACCTTACAGCGAGCACTCGTTTGTCCGACACAAGAAAACTGAACCAGTTCCATATAACAGATGCAGCAACACCTTTGTTTGGTACAAGCTCCGGCTTTCCCTCAGTCGCCGCCGTGCTCGCTTGTACAATGTTTGGGTGCGCCCCGCTAACTTACCCGTGTAGAGCGTGGCGGCACATTAGTTCCGCTCGCATGTAAAAAATATTTTTTTTTAAATAGATTTTCATAAAAACACATCATCCTGAACTGTAAATTCGAATTAAATCGATAAATTGCGCACGTCTACTCACTGTCTGAAAACACAGACTAAATCAGGTCTAAACCAGAACAAAGCCAAGGACTAAACCAGGGCTAAAACAAAGTCTAAACCAGAACTAAACCAGGACTTCTTTTACATTTCACTTCAATTAAAAAAAAGTGCATTTCAGTTGAAATCCTTGTATTGTTAGAATTATTTTCTTACAATACTACTTATTTCATTAGACACTATTGCAATTGATATTTTTGCCCTGGTCTGTCTCCTCTGTGTTCCTCTGTCCTGGTTTTTAGTGATCGGCCAAAGATGAAACCTTAAACTCCAGTGTTTTTGGACGACTGAGGGATTCTACACACATCTTAAACTCCAGTGTTTGAGAGTGGGCAGCTCCTCTCAATTCTGGGCTTTTTCTGCTCACACAAAAAAGAAAAATCGATGGAGCAATCTGGAGATGGCATCAGTCAGACATTCTTAGTCCTGGTTTATTTCTGATTTACTCCTGGTTTAATGTGAGTTTCGTCCAGGTTTTTTTAGTTGGACAGAGAACCTTGAGTTATAATTATTTTCTTACAATACTACTTATCTTTTCATATTTACATTTACTACTGTTACAATATATATTTTGACATAAACATGAAGAGCCCTGGCCTGTCTCCTCTGTGTTCCTCTGGCCTGGTTTTCAGTGGCCAGTCCCAGACTAAACCTTAAACTCCAGTGTTTGAGTGTGTACTCCTCCTCAGAGCTCTGGGCTTTTGCTGCTGGCACAAAAAAGAAAAATCGATGGAGCAATGATTTATACCGAGCTGCTGCAAAGTGAAAGAGCCCAGAGTCCGAGCCCAGTTCACTAAAAGAACCAGACAGACAGGGACTTCTGTACCTCAGGGTCTGACGGAGAGGCCAGCAGGTCTGACAGTTAGTCCTGGTTTAGTCTGGGTTTAGTCCTGGTTTAATCCTGGTTTAGTCCTGTTTTAGTCCTGGTTTAGTCCTGGTTTAGTCCTGGTTTAGTCCTGGTTTAGTCCTGGTTTAGTCCTGGTTTAGTCCTGGTTCAAAGACCAAGTTTAGACATGGTTTGGTTCTGGTTAAGTCGAGGTTTGGTTCTAATTTATTCTGGTTCAATCTGAGTTTAGCTCTGTTTTAGGCTTAATGTTATCTTAGATCTGGTTTAGTCCTTGTTTTAAAACCTAGTTTAGTCCTGGTTCAGTCCTAGTTTAGGGACTTTGTACCTGTAGTACCTTGGCATCTGATGGAGGGGGCATTGGGTCAGATAAGCATAGTTCTGGTTCAGCACTAGTTTAGTCCTTGTACAGCCCTGGTTTAGCCCTGGTTTAGCCCTGGTTTAATCCTGGTTTAATCCTGGTTTAGTCCTGGTTCAGCCATGGTTCAGCCCTGGTTCAGCCCTGGTTCAGCCCTGGTTTAGCCCTGGTTTAGCCCTGGTTTAGCCCTGGTTCAGTCATGGTTCAGTCATGGTTTAGCCCTGGTTCAGCCCTAGTTCAGCCCTGGTTTAATCCTGGTTTAGCCCTGGTTTAGCCCTGGGTTAATCCTGGGTTAATCCTGGGTTAATCCTGGTTTAGTCCTGGTTTAGTCCTGGTTTAGTCCTGGTTTAGCCCTGGTTTAGCCCTGGTTTAGTCCTCGTTTGGCCCTGGTTCGGCCCTGGTTCAGCCCTGGTTCAGCCCTGGTTCAGCCCTGGTTTAGCCCTGGTTTAGCCCTGGTTTAGTCCTGGTTCAGCCCTGGATTAGTCCTGGATTAGCCCTGGTTTAGACCTGGTTTAGCCCTGGTTTAGGCCTGGTTTAGACCTGGATTAGCCCTGGATTAGCCCTGGATTAGCCCTGGATTAGCCCTGGTTTAGCCCTGGTTTAGCCCTGGTTTAGCCCTGGTTTAGCCCTGGTTTAGCCCTGGTTTAGCCCTGGTTCAGACCCTCACGTACAGGCTTTCAGAACAGCTGTATCGTGCGTCTTACTGGATTCGTTTTCCCCATTGTGGAGTGAGCAACAGAACTTGTTGTGTAACTATGAATTCTCATTGATTTAATAGCAACTGAACTTGACACTAAACTGCAGTTGGCTCTTTGACAGACTCCCAGCCTTATTTTATTTTAATTTCTTTTACTGGACCATGAATGCAACATTTTTCAAATGATTTAAATAGAAAACCATTTGAACTGCTCACTTTTATGCCAAGTTATGATTGATTACTGCAACTTTTTCTTGATTTCCATGGAGATGTTAAAGCTTTGCGCAGTATGGCATTAAAGTGATGTTCCTGATTTTTACCGTCTTAAAACATGGAAAACTAGTTCATTTTAGATGGTAGAGTGGTCCAAAGTTATCCCTCACTTAACTTATGTATTCAGAGCATCCTAATTATTCACCACGATGAGTTTATAAGCACTTTTCACAACTTTCATAAACCAGTGACGATAAGAACAGTTGAAAAATACATTGAAAATCATAAGAGGTATAAATTTCCAAAACATACTGATGACATCACAGGGAGAATTCTATCCAACAGTTAGCCACAATTCACAAGTACAAAAATTCTACAAAATAAAGATGTTTTCATTTACTTTCTTTTGTCAAATTATAATTTCTGTGTAGATTAGAGGGGTTTTGAGCCAGCGTACTACATGGTTGCTAGGTAACAGGAATAGGAAATCCCTGATGTGAATTATTGATCATTTGCAGTGACATAACGCTGGGGGTGTTCTACATGTATGTCTATGGTGGAATGTTTAGCAGTTATGGTGACACAATGTACACATTAGCAAACGCTGGCTGATAAGTTTTTGGATCATCTGACAACTCAAGATAAAAAAAAAAAATACAAAATGGATGTAAGCAGCACATTTTCAGAAGCCTGTGATCAGTCTGAGCGTTCATGGTCCTGTTTAGGAGTTTGATTTTCGACAAAAATGTGAGAGACTAACTGAAAAACTGCTGGCTAATGTTAGCTAGCTTGTGAATGCAATATTATTTGAGAGAGACTTGTTTGTAAAAATCAGCTCACCTGCTAAGTCCGTTCTTTTTGGTCAGATTGCCTTAAAGGTCCCATGACATGGTACTTCTTGATGCTTTTATATGGCTCCTTAATGGTTCCGTAATACTGTAAATGAATCCTTCTTCAAAATCAACACTCAGTGCATGAGAAACAGAGATAAGATGAGAAAGAGTCATAAATGTCACTCTTGAACACTCCATTATGGGCGTTCTTGCTTGAATGCAAATGAGGAGGACAGAGATGGCCTATAGTAGGGGGTGGGGGTGTGCCCAAGCTCTCCGCTCCGCTCTGTGACCCACTACCGTGTTTTTGCACGGGGGGAGAGATGAGAAGCGTTCCATTGAAAAATTATTACTATTTTCACATTATTATTATTATTATTACATATTACTATTTGCACTATTTATTAGGCTTACTTTATCCCCTCCCTGCCTGCATGCACTCGCAAGTTCCTCCAGGCAAATTAAAAAACAAAACAGGGTAGGGGAGCTCACATTAACGTTCAAAAACCTCAGAAAGTGAAAATTTCATGCCATGGGACCTTTAAATTAAAACTCAGATTAAAGTCTAATGAGTAACAGAGCTTCAGACAGAGCAGTGCCAACAGTTAGCATCACGCCCCGAGAGAATGTTGATGACCACAGCTGCAAAGTATCAATGGCACATCTGTATTTACACCATCAAAAACACAGAGAACAAGCTTAATCTTATCACCTTGTCCTATCTGAGCACTGTCATTCAAAAGGTATTCAGAGCTCACATGACAAACCTGAAACAAAACTGGCCTACAGCTCTAAATACTTTTACAATCACAAGGTAACTGCATATAACAGGTTAGACTAAATCCATTCACGAACATTGTCAACATAATAATTTAAGAATTTACTCAAACTTTTACCTAGTTTAAGTTTATGCAGTGTCTGGATACTGCGTAAACTTGGTCCTGATTTTGGTCTTGGTTCAGTCCTGGTTTATGTCCAGGTTTAGTCCCAATTTAGTTTACCTACAGTGCTGGTTTAGTCCTGATCTAGTCCTGGCTAGTCCTGGTCATCAAAGTGGAGGTGTTCATGAATCTCTAGGGTGGGATGTTCAGCAGTTACCATGGTGACGCACACATTAGAAAACAATGTCAAAAAGGAATCAAGGTGGTCTGAAAACTCAAGACAAAATACAAAATGTATTTAAAATAAAACAAAACATTTTATTTACAGTCAGTCCGAACCTTCATGGTCCTGTTTAAGAGTTTGATTTTCAACAAAAAGGTCAGCGTGACTAACTGAAAAACTGTTGGCTAAAACTAGAATGTGACTGTAATTTTAAGTGAGTGAGAGACTTGTTTAACAGCATAAACCAGCTCATCTGCTGTAGTTCTAGTTAAAATCAGCTCTTTCTGGTCAGATAGTGTTAAAATAAACCTCAGATTAAAGTTTAGAGCTTCTGACAGTGCAGTGCCTTTAGTTAGAGCTTCCATAGCAGCAGTTGTGACATGTTATGTTGGGGTAATTCCACAAATGTTACCAGGCAACCATAATGTTAACATGGGCCAACACTAGTCCAAATTACACAATAGTTATTATTAGACTAATAGAAATGTATGCAACAGCTATTAACTTAAAGATGCATTGCATAACTTTTCGGTTGGGGGTATGCACCAGTATATACAGGTGCATACCGAATACCGGTGTTTTTTTTATTATATGAATTTTTTATTTACCGCAATACCGGCGAGTGTGTGAGTACAAAACTTTGGTAACACAGAGCGGGACTGTTTTGTAGTGGCGTGAGAGCGGTGGAAGTGTAAGCTGTGTCCCAATTCGAGGGCTGCAGCCTCTGCTGCTTTTTCAGCCACTTTTTCGGCAGCTCCGAAGGCTGCAAAACCTGCAGCCCTCGAACGAGCCTCCGCAGACCGCAAGGCTGTTGCCGAAATGGGACAGGTCCACGGAGCCGAGACACATGGCTAACTCTAATGCTAACAATATGCACCACACAAATTATGCACACGGATCAATAACCCTCGAATTGGGACACTACAGTGTGTGTTGAGCGGTAAACAACATGGACGTTGTTGTTAGAAACAGAGGAACTTATACTGAAAAGAGGAGTCGTGTCAGTTGTGTGGAAGAACTTCGGCTTTAAAAAACCTGACGCTGATCAAACAAACATTCTGTAATGTTGTCGGGCTAAACTTGTAGCGACTCAGACGTCACTCAAAGACGTGTTTGCTACGGGAACCGCCTACGACAAGAAAAGCAAACGGAACAATATTACCAACGCTGTTACTGTCCATTTAGACATGGGACCACTTAGTCCTGCTGAGAAAGGAGCTTCAAGGAGATGATTAAAGCTCTGGACCCAGAGATGTTTTACCAAGTCACATTTACTGCAGTAATTATTCTCTAAATTATTAGGAAATGGGGTTATCACCTCGTCATGCATGAAGAAAAAAATACCGTCAAATACCGTGATACTGGTATAATTTTGAAAAATACTGTGATATAAATTTTTGGTCATACCGCCCAGCTCTACCGTCACCTGCTTGTTTCTGTGGATATGGCATTGATTGCTCTACTTAGAATATTCCACAGTATGACATTAACAGCTCTACTTTAGATTTATTTAATTACAGGTAGTTTTGTAGCTCAAAAATACCCAGAAAAACATGCATCTGACCTGTAACTTGCTCTGGTTTGGTCTCCATGAAGATAGAAAGGTTTAATACCATACAGTGAAATCTCCATGGAGAAAAGCATTTGATGCCAGACTCCACCAGAAAAGTGACACAATACACCTTTAAATTAAGGTTTAAAATGATAGAAAAACTGTGTTGCTTGTGCATGTACATTCTCTGCATTTTGGAAGAAAGTTTGTGTATTGATGACACAGATAAGAAAGATTACTTATTAGAACACAGTGGTTCCTGTCATTTTCAAATTTTTTCATAACTTTTCTTCACAAACTGACACTTAACTGATGTAAAACTGCGATAAATATTCACCACAAGTACTATCAACTACCAAACCAGGTCAGAATTAGAAAAACATGAAAACCTGTCATATGAACTTTGTTCAATCACTCAATATTCAACCCTAACCCTAACTCAAAAGACTGAAATCTGACCAACTAATGCAAGAAACACACTTCAGAACATGTTTGTACAGATCTACACTACAGGGTTAGCCGTTTTATGCAGAATAAGACGGGGAATTTTGTTGTTTGTGCAGGAAATTATGGTACTTTAATGGTCCACAAAACACAAACTACAGAAACTTGAGCTTTAAGCTGTGTTATAATGTAAAAACATACCTCCAGTTGTGTTTTGTTTCATTCTCACATGTAGTAACCCCTTTATTATTAGTCGGTCTACATCTCCAAAGCTCAAAATGCTCTGTTCCACCTTGTGATGTGATGTAGTGGTAGTTTTCAAGTTAACAGCTCCTTTTACCTTTTGTTCAGTTCAGAGATTGGCAATTCCAGAGCTGAAATGATCCAAATGATTCAAGCGAAAAACACAGTGGAGCACTTCCTGTATTACCACATGCCATCACAAGGTGGAACAGAGAGTTTTCAGTTTGAAAGAAGAACTTAGCCTAAATATGCAGGGTTTGTGTGTTAAACATGTGTAAAAATAGCGTATTATGAGCCCTTCAAGCTTCATCATAAATCCCACCAAAAGCCAATACCAAATTCTGCCAATCAAACGCTAAAACTCCAATAGCCGTTGGAGCCAATAGTGCATATCTGTCAGCTTTCACGTTCCTCTGCTCACAGTGTAATAAAACCGCATTAAACATGACCCTAACCACTCTTTCACTTTGATCCTGTTTCTTTAAAGAGGGCGTATTATGCAAAAATTCACTTCTTTGAGATTTCCACCATGTTATAACATTGTTCCCTCATAAAAAAAATGCCTGAAGAGGTTTTAAATGTCATGCATACATGTTTCAGTAATCTAGTGATCTCTCCTGAACCCAATTCAAACCCTCCTTACCGCCCACAAGTCTATAGCACTCATGCTCCCACACGACAATTCTCCATAAATATACAAAAACATGATACAAAACTGTACACAGCAAGTTCACAAACCTGATGCGATGTGCAGTAGATTGTGTTGTGATAGCGCTCTGAAAGGGGAGTAACTTAGCATAAGGAGCAGGGAGCAGAAGGGAGGAAAAATAAAGTGAAACTCTTCTAAATCTAAATATTTCATGTGTTAGCAGTTCATACCCCATAGTAGTGTGTATTTAAATGGCCCTGGGTGTATGGGGTCTGGTGCCTGGGGACTCTGACGCTGCCCCAGGACTAACGCAGTGAGAGCAGCTGGAATTTCACCAACACATACCTGTAAATCATGTTTTAGTCCTGGTTTAGTTCTGGTTCAATCCAGGTGATTATGGTATTCATGGTTCAGCCCTGGTTTAGTACAGTTGTAGTCCTGATTTGGTCTTGGTTCAGTCCTGGTTTATAACTGGTTTAATTCTGGTCTAGTTGTGGTTAAGTCATGGGCCAGTCGAGTCCTGGTTTAGTCCTGGTTTAATCCTGGTTTAGTCCTGGTTTATCCCTTGTTCAACCCTGCTCTAGTCCCAGTTTAATCCAGACAACTAATTTCCAAGCATTATTGGTACATTAACCAGACTTTAAGTGGACACGCTCTATTACAAAAAAGTAAACCGCATTTTCAACGATTACCAATTTTATTTATTTATTTTTAATTTATTTTTTCCGATTGCCGAGCAGCTATTTCACCTTTAAAGGGGATGTATTATGTAAAACCATGCCAGCTTTTAACCATGTTCTAAATGTGTTTTATCATCATTAGTTTTGTTACACTTCAAATGATTCATGAACATTTGAGTAATCCAGTTATTTCCTGTATTTGAAACTCGAATGCTCAAAAAACCCTGTTTTCACCTACCACCTATCCCTGTTCTGATGATTAAAAAAAGAATTTATATATACAGTATATATGAACAGCTGGTTGTTGGAGTGAAACGCCACTATGCAGAGGTGCAACTTGTGCAGTTTAAAACGGGAAATCAATGGAACAGATTCTATTAGCAATCAGTTATAAATCAATATTGTGGTTTACAAAGCAAAGCACAGAATATAAAACAATGATCTACTTACTCTACTGTGCAAGACAAAAAGCAGATAAAACATGGTAAGTCTTCTTTAAAGGTCCTATATTACACAAAATTGACTCTCGTGAGCATTAAGCTTTGTTATAATGTCGTTACCTCATCAAAAACATACCTGGAGTTGTGTTTCTTCATTCACACGTTCGGAGTAATCCTTTATTATTACTGTCAAAATGTCCTGTTCCACCTTGTGATGTCATGCAGTTGTAATTTCCCATCTTTAACAGCTACGTTTTACCTTTATTTCAGTATAGATTTGCAATTCCAGGGCTGAAATGATCCAAATGATTCTACTGAAGGTGTGTGGAGTTTAAAAACACAGTGGAGCACGTCATGACATGGCAGGTATGCAGGGTTTGTGTGTGTGAATGGAACAAAACACAAGTCCAGGTGTGTTTTTCACAACATAGATGAGAAAAGAGCGTAAGAGAGGGGGTTTAAAGACATTTTGCAAACATAAACCAAACAGTGTACTCACAGTCAAGGTGCTTTTTCTTGGGCCCGCTCACTTCGTGTGTAGTCGCCTTGCACACCGCTTTGCTGATGGCGGAGCCGGTCATGCTATGCTGAGCCGCCGCGATACGGTCCGTGAGAGATTGGCCCGACATATTTCTCCTCTTTTTCCCTTTCTTTCTTTGTCGTTTGGCCTTTTCCAATCAGCTAAAGCGGCACAATAATCCCACTGATCGATACTTTCACTCTTGTGCAAAGCGAGCGAAAAATGGCACGGGAATTCTCCAAGTGCGTCCAAAGAAATCTGCAATTCTGCGTGAAAATATGTGTAAGAGACCCGCAGCTTTTGCGTGGTCACTATGCGGGAATCGAACTCGCAATCGAACTAACGCCAGCTAGTCGGTGTTAGCTGCAGAAGCAAATGTTTTCTTTGCACAAATAGTAAAGAGTCCCGCAGTAAATCTTATAAATACTGAAATTGACTTTTTGGCCACAATTTATCATAGCTATTTGGCTGGTTTTTGTAACTTTTAAAGCGTCACGACAAAGAAAATATGTGAAAATACTGAAGAGTTAGTCCCAAAAATGTAGTTGCAAAACAGTTCCTCCTCCTTGAACTTCTAAAGACGCGAGATTTCACAAGTAACGAGATAAAAACGAGCAAAAGTCTTGTAAAAAGTAGTTAAAAATTGAGCAGCGCATTGTCGTAAAAGTTTAAAAGCGTTTCGAGGTGTTGACAGCCGGGACAGGTGGGTTTTTTCCCCCCGCAAACGGAGACGCAAAGACGGGGTGGGTGCTCGTTAGCAGCGCGGCTAACAGCTCCAGCGTCCAGACAGACAGCGGGAGAACGTCAAGGCTGTGACCGAGCAGCGGTGCCGGCAGACGGGGCAAGTTCAGCCAGACAGTCCCCCCCTCTCCGCGGTTCCTCTGGGTGTTGCGGTTGGAGGTGGTGGCCGGGGGTAGGCAGGGCACAGTCTTCCCGGGACGGAGGTGTGGTTGGGCGGCTGTCAGATGGGGGCTCCACGCTCCGGCGCAGTGGCGGTGTGTGGGTGAAGTGTAGCCCGTGTGGGAGCTCCGTGTGTCGGACTGGGGCTGGTGCCTGGTGCCTCTGCCGGAGCCGGACAAAATGGCAGCGTGAAAAATCAGCTGATCTCACAACTGCGCGCCTTCACGGACTCTGCTGCGGTCGGAAATTAGGGCAACGTGTAACAACAGTGTACTTACATCCCTGTTTTGGTTATTATTAATTTGTAATGCTGGTTTCTCATCACAGACAGACCTGGATTTGTGTTTTGTTTCATTCATGTTTAATGCACAAATCCTGCATTTTTAGTCTGTGTTCTTCTCTTGCACCTTGTGATGTCATGTGGTAATAAAAAGTGTTCCATTGTGTTTTTAAACTCCATACACCTTCATTAGAATTAATTTGATTATTTTCAGCCATGGAATCTCTACTGAATAATGGTTTAAAAAAAAAAGCTTGTAACAAAGGTAAAAAAGTAGCTGATAACTTGGAAACTACCGCTTCATGACATCACAAGGTGGAAGAGAGCATTTTGAGCTTTGGGAGAAGTAGACAGACATTCTATGTAATATAGGACCTTTATTGTCTACAGGTGCTCACCTACGGTCATGAGCTCTGGGTAATGACCGAAAGGACGAGAGCGCAGATACAAGCGGCCGAAATGAGTTTCCTCCGCAGAGTGGCTGGGCGCTCCCTTAGAGATAGTGTGAGGAGCTCAGTCACACGGGAGGAGCTCGGAGTAGAGCCACTGCTTCTCCACGTGGAGAGGAGCCAGCTGAGGTGGCTCGGGCATCTGTTCCGGACGCCTCCTGGACGCCTCCCTCGGGAGGTGTTCCGGGCATGTCCCACCGGGAGGAGGCCCTGGGGAAGATCCAGGACACGCTGGAGGGACTATGTGTCCCGGCTGGCCTGGGAACGCCTTGGGGTCCCCCCGGAGGAGCTGGAGGAAGTGTCCGGGGTGAGGGAGGTCTGGGCGTCCCTGCTTAGACTGTTGCCCCCGCGACCCGGCCCCGGATAAGCGGAAGAAAATGGATGGATGGATGGATGGAGGTGCTGTGTGATCTATGCACTGCACATCTTTTATGGGTATTATTTACCATATTTACCATCACCTAATAATGCAAGGATCACATATTTTTGTAGTGTATACGAGTCTGAAGTCACCCGTAGCCTTCTGCTCCAGTCAAATGAAGCTCATGATGCTAGCAGTTTACAGGGGCAAATTTAGAGCCAGGCTTCATGTTAGGAAGAGGAATTTGTTAACGGATAAAATTGCAAAATAAAACACCATGAACACGTAGAGCGGGTTAATACAAACACTTTAAGACCAAAATGATTAGGCTCACTGCGGCAGTCATGTAGAAAGGGGTAACAATTTGTCAGTGTAAAGTGAACTGGACCCAGAGTCGATGGAGAAGGAAGTGCGCCCATGAATGTGTGTGAATGAAACAAAAGACAACTCCAGGTCTGTTTGGCTTGGGGAAACAACATTATAACATACAGTAGATCAGAAAATAGTGTAACATGGGCCCTTTAATCTTGCAGTGGGGTATTTTCTTGCCTGACAACTAAAGTAATTTGTGAATACAGGTGATCAAGAAGCCATCCATCATCCCACTGTGTGTGTGTGTGTGTGTGTGTGTGTATGTGTGTTATAATGTATATTAAAGTCAGTCATAAATCACAGATGTTTGTCCTTCAGGAATAGGACATGTGCTGACAGCTCATCTAATATACTATAATGAAAATTGCACTTGTTTTATGTCCATACCTGTGTATAGACGTACACATTTATGGCACGTAGCAGTATTTTATGGGTTAAACAATATAAAGTAAAATTCATTACAGTAGCAGACATTATCATTTGCATTTTAAATGTGTTTCGACCTGCTTTATGGTTAATATCTGTGGGCCTGTTCAGTGACTTTATTGATCTCACACAGGAGAAATTCTTCTCTGCATTTAACCCATCCTGTTATCAGGAGCAGTGGGCAGCACATTACTGCACCTGGGACCATCTCCATGATCTTCTTGCTTCGGTTTAGTCAGGACCTCAGCTGGAGGATTTTACCTGGAGCATGTTTTGGGTTGATGGGAGAAACCGGAGTTCCCGGAGGAAACCCACCCAGACACAGGGAGAACATGCAAACTCAACACAGAAAGGCCCGGGCGACCCGGAGATTGAACCCAGACCATGCACTGTTCCATCCATCTTCTTCCGTTTATCCGGGGTCAGGTCACGGAGGCAACAGTCTAAGCAGGGACGTCCAGACCTTCTTCACCCCAGACACTTCCTCCAGCTCCTCCGGGGGGACCACAAGGTGTTCCCAGGCCAGCCGGGAGATATAGTCCCTCCAGTGGGTCCTGGGTCTTCCCCGGGGCCTCCTCCCGGTGGGACATGCCCGGTACATCTCTTGAGGGAGGAGTCCAGGAGGCGTCCAGAACAGATGCCCGAGCCACCTCAGCTGCTCCTCTCAACGTGGAGGAGCAGCGGCTCTACTCCGAGCTCCTCCCGTGTGACTGAGCTCCTCGCCCTATCTCTAAGGGAGCGCCCAGCCACTCTGCGGAGGAAACTCATTTCGGTCATTACCCAAAGCTCATGACCATAGGTGAGGGGAGGAACGTAGACTGACAGTAAATTGAGAGCTTCGCCTTTTGGCTCAGCTCCCTCTTCACCACAACGGTCCGGTACAACGACCGCATCACTGCCGACACTGCACTAATCTGATCTGTTCGCATGAAAGAAAATCTGTCAAGTTCAACGTATTTTTCATTAAAGGGTCCATATTATGCTACTTTCTGATCTATGTTATTATGTTGTTTCCTCCTTAAAACACATCTGGAGTTGTGTTTTATTTCATTTACACATCTCTAACACACAAAGCCTGCAGATTTAGGCTGAGTTATTCTCCCAAGTGGAAAACACTGTTTCACCTTGTGATATTACGTGGTGCAACACTGTTTTTAAACTCCATACATCTTCACTAGAATCATTTTTGATCATTTCAGCCCTGAAATGGCCAATCTCTACTGAACTAAAGGTAAAATGTTGCTGTTTACTTGAAAACCACCACTTCATAACATCAAAAGTTAGAACAGAGCATGTTGGAGATGTAGTCAAGGTATTTTGACCTATAGTTGAATAACAAGGCTATTTTAATGATAAAAGGAGAAGTTCAATTTGTCAACTGGACAAAGTTTGTTTGGTTGAAAACGTTTCGCCGCTCATCCGAGAGGCTTCTTCAGTTCTGGTTCTAGTGCTGGTTAGACCCTGTTTATATCTAGCTGCAGGGAGGAGCTCACTACACTGAAATCGTTCTGAAACAATCTCAACTAATCTGTATCTTTTGTTTCTCTGGCGTCTCATTTAGCATCTCTATTCAGCCCTAGGTGGAGCTCACTGCTCTGAAATAGCTCTGAAACTATCTTAACTAATTTGTTCCATTTTGTTATTCGAATTTCTCTGGCGTATAGTTTAGCATCTCTATTCAGACTAACGACCGTCTCCACCCCTCTGTCCCTGACTTGTCTGCCCTAATGTTTCTTTCGTCTGTTCTGACTGGGTTTGAGAATCGAATTATAAATGGGAGACAAGTTATGTCTAACTCCCCCATTTCTGTTTAACGATGGATTCTCTTTTTTGACAAAAATAGCCTCTTTAACTCCTCCTCTCAAACCAGTTCTTTTGCCTGGCTAAGATCTGAACCTCACTGTCCTCAAACAATTTTAATTTAACACTGTATTCAGGTCTGGACTGGGACAAAAAAATGGCCCTGGCATTTTTGGCTTAGACCGGCCCCTCATAATTAGTCCTGGTTTAGTCCTGGTTCAATCCTGATTTAGTCCTAGTTTAGTCCTGGTTCAATCCTGATTTAGTCCTAGTTTCGTCCTGGTTCAATCCTGATTTAGTCCTAGTTTAGTCCTGGTTCAGTCCTTAATTGTGGGCCGGTCTCTAAGTAAAACAAAGGAAAAAAAAAAAAAAAAGAAGAAGGGCATCGGCCCCTAGGACTGTCGGCCCACCGGGAAAATGCCTGGTATGCCCGATTACCAGTCCAGGCCTGACTGTATTGATGATAAAAGGAGAAATTCAATGTGTCACTTAACAGTGTCATTTAACACTGTATTGTATTTTAATGTAACACTGTGGGACATTTTGGACAAAGCAAAATACATCTCCATGGAGACAAGCAGGTGGGAGATTCTCCATCAGAAAAATTACGCAGTGCAGCTTTTAAAATAGCGCGCTTATTTCAACATCTTCCCACACCTTTTCCCAGGAAGTTTGTTTTGTCCTGCGGTCCTTGAACACAGCCCGGAGCTGTTGGACGCGACAGACTTTCAGAACGCGTTTAAGGTGTCGCGCATTTCACTCAAGCGCTATTTTTAACTATTAATTCAATCTATTTCTATCAAAGATGACGTAAGATTTCAGCTCGTTTTCATTAAGATGACTGTACTTAGTGAATGTGTGAAAATGTGCGGTGTTTGTCGCGTATTTGCTCCTCGTCTTAAGGTCGTACCGGAGGAGTCCTCAGACGCCGTGTCCTCGTTTGACTCGGGCGCGTGGGGGGAACACGGTGTGCAGATGTGGGCACGATGCGCGCTCCCGGGGCGACACGTGCACGCCCACAGCTAACGGGAATCATCGTTAAGACACACGGATGCCCTCCCAGACTGCAGTGGTGACGATTTCAGACAAAAGGTTAAAGCAGTGCTCACCTTATCTACTACTATTGTCTACGAGTTATTATCATGACACTTTTCAAACTGTCTGTCTTTACTGCAATTTGAGCTGTAATTTAAAGATGCACTATGTCACCTGCTTGTTTCTATGGATATGTCAATGCTCTGAATGTTCCACAGTATGACATTAAACAGCTCTACTTTACATTTATTTACTTACAGGTGGTTTTATAGCTCAAAAATACCTAGAAACGCAGGCATTCTGGCTGTGAGCGGGGCTGCCTGTCCACAGATCTGACCTGTAACTTGGTCTGGTTTGGTCTCCATGGAGATAGAAAGGTTTAAAGCCATACTGTGGAACCAGGCCTGGACTGGTAATTGGGCATACCGGGCATTTTCCCGATGGGCCGACAGTCCTAGGGGCCGATGCCCTTCTTTTTTTCTTTGTTTACTTAGAGACCGGCCCACAATTTAGGACTGAACCAGGACTAAACCAGGTCTGAACCAGGACTAAACCAGGTCTGAACCAGGACTAAACCAGGACTACATCAGGTCTGAACCAGGACTAAACCCCAGGACTAAATCAGGATTGAACCAGGACTAAACCAGGACTAAATCAGGATTGAACCAGGACTAAACCAGGACTACATCAGGTCTGAACCAAGACTAAACCAGGTCTGAACCAGGACTAAACCAGGACTAAATCAGGATTGAACCAAGACTAAACCAGGACTACATCAGGTCTCAATCAATCAATCAATCAATTTTATTTATATAGCACATTTAAAACAGCCAAAGCTTACCAAAGTGCTGAACAACATTAAAGGTGACATAAAAATCAGATAGAGTTAAAATAACAACAATAATAACAATGGTGACAATAATAAAATAATAATAATAATAAAACAACAACAACATCAACAGCAAGAAGGTGCCAAGGTGTCTCTTCCTAACTCGGAGTAAAGGCCAATGAAAAAAGGTGCGTTTTTAGCAGGGATTTAAAGTGCTCCAGTGATTGTGCAGTTCTAATGTGCAAAGGTAAAGTGTTCCACAGTCGTGGACCGAGCACAGAGAAGGCCCTATCCCCTCTGGTCTTCAGCCTGGTCCTAGGAACAACCAGGAGGTGCTGGTCAGCAGAACGCAGACCTCTGGATGGGATCTGGGGCTGAAGGAGTTCAAATAAATACACCGGTGCTATGCCATTAAGACTCTTAAAAACAATCATTAAAATTTTAAAATGGATTCTAAAATGAACAGGAAGCCAGTGCAGGGATTTAAGAATAGGAGTGATATGGTCTCTCCGCTTTTTTCCAGTTAAAAGTCGAGCAGCTGCATTCTGGACCCCCTGTAGGCGCCTAAGCTGGGCCTGGTCAATGCCAGCGTACAATGAATTGCAATAATCAAGTCGTGATGTCACAAATGCATGAATGGCCTTTTCAAAGTGCAGATGTGGAATGTACGATTTAATTTTGCTTAAAACCCTTAGCTGATAAAAACTTGATTTAAGAACAGAGCTGACTTGCTTTTCAAATTTAAAATTACAATCAAAGATGACACCAAGGTCTGAACCAGGACTAAACCAGGACTACATCAGGTCTGAACCAAGACTAAACCAGGACTAAATCAGGATTGAACCAGGACTAAACCAGAACTACATCAGGTCTGAACCAAGACTAAACCAGGACTACATCAGGTCTGAACCAGGACTAAACCCCAGGACTAAATCAGGATTGAACCAGGACTAAACCAGGACTACATCAGATCTGAACCAAGACTAAATCAGGTCTGAACCAGGACTAATTATGAGGGGCTGGTCTAAGCCAAAAATGCCAGGGCCATTTTTTTGTCCCAGTCCAGACCTGGGTGGAACATTCCAGACAAAGCGAGAAAAGCATTTGACGGCCCCTCCACCAGAAAAGTTACACAATGCACCTTTACCAGTGCATGTTTTATATTCAAATACTACTATTAGGTAATTCTCCTGTAATTATTTATATTTTACATGAATTCCTATTGATCATGTGTCCATGATTATGAATTATAAGTCTTAATGAATAAATGAACGCTGTCTGGGGCTTTATTCTGACATTAGTGGGTAAATAGTTAAACATAACCTGCAGCATGTTTTTAACGAGCAGCTCTAGTGTCTGTGGAGGGACAGAGGCAGAGCCAGACTGAGCATGATGGTGCATGATGGGAGAACGTGGAGGAGAGAGAGGGTCATGTGAGGACACGAGGAAGAGGAGAGCGACAAAGAGGAAACTGTACAACATGTGCCCAATGTCAGCGCGGATTTAATGAGGGAAATGTACGACCATTCATAAAAATACACTCACTACCTGGGCTATTCTCTGGGGTTACATAGACATCGTGGTTATTTTTCTTAAGAATTCTCGTGGAAAAAACATGGCTTAAGAATAGGGTTTTGTACTGAAAGTATTGCTTGTTTTGTACTGATTTGGTGGTGGTGGGAGCGCAGATTTTGCCAGTCTGCCCAAGGGCTATATTAACTTAACATTATCTACTCAGTGCATGTCATTACTGTGCTAATGTTTACACTGGGGTTATTTATGGGTTTATAACTATTACAATAAAATCTTGACTCTTACCACCATTGTTTGTAAATGATATTATTATTACTAATATTTGTAGTAATATAATAGTACAGTGGTACCTCACCTTACGAAATTAATTCGTTCCAGAAGTGGTTTCGTAACGTGAAAAATTCGGAAGTTGAGTAGCTATTTCAATGGAAAAAGCCTGATTCGTTCCAAGGTTTTTTTTTTATAGTGTAACTTTTTTTTTATAGTGTAACGTTGTGTTCCTGACGGGCTAAGAGACTAGATCAGGACTAAAAGAACGTGGAATAAGCCAGGTCTGGCCAGAACTAAACCTGGATTGGACCTGTTATTATAACATGGCAGTGCCGTTGGAGGAGCGCGGTGCTCGTTGCTCGTGTCTGTGCACCTTGCGCGTTCCGCGCTAGAGCTAAGAGGCTGAGAAAGACGCTCTTTCAGCGGGAATAAGAGCGGGGCGGGGCGGGGTCTGGTTCTATGTGACCTCCAGAGCCGGGGGGCTGACACTGTGAGCCAACAGGCCGAGAAAGGTGCTCTATCGGCAGGCAAGACCGCGCGGTCTCGCTCGGGGCGGGCTCTGGTTCTATGTGACTTCCAGGTCTAGACCAGAACTAAACCAGGTCTAGACCAGAACTAAACCAGGTCTAAACCTGAACTGGACCTGGACTAAACCAGGACCGGACCAGGATTAAATCACCCCGTGCTCGGCCCACGCGTGCTCGGCCCCGAGGAGGAGGCACGGCCCGGGCGCCGCGGTTCCATCCCGCAGCCCCGGTGTAGCACGGCCTTACGCCGTATGGACGTCGCTTTTTGATCCTTCGATGTCGGCTCTTCCTGTCATTGTGAAGCAGAATTCACCAAGTGTTGGATTGTTCACTCACTAAGGGAACGTGAGCGGGGTTTAGACCGTCGTGAGACAGGTGAGTTTTACCATACTGATGATGTGTTGTTGTGTCTCCCCTCGCACGTTCGGCGCTATATTGAGCCGTGCCCCCCCCCCCAACACATTCCATTGAAAATCTGTGAAAGTTCGTGTGTTCAAACGAGAGAGAAATGCGAGAGAAACTCCAGTCTGAGAAAAGCGTAGAATGTGTGTGGTGAGACTGAGATTTGTTGTTTTTAAAGTGCTTTATAAATAAAGTTGGATTGGATTGGAGATTTCGTGTTTCGTAACTTGAAATTTCATTCGTATCTAGAGACCAAAATTTGACGTGAAGGCGTTTCGTAACTTGGAATTTTCGTTTGTTGGGTCGTTCGTAAGGTGAGGTACCACTGTAGTAGAAATGATAGGGGGAGTAGTATCAGTCTCAGGATAATGGTTCAGTTTCAGTCAGGGCTCTTACAGCAGTTAACTTAACATCAAGGACCCACTCACCCATTCACACATGCACACTCATACACCGGTGTACGCAGACACCGGGGGCAAGGAGGTTAAATGTCTTGCTTGGGAGCTGGAATCGCACCGCCAGCATGTGGGTCAGTGGACAAATGATCTACCAACTGAGCTACTGTCATCCAAAATAAACATGTACGGACATTTTGACCGACCCTTAAAAGTCAGAGTTACAAAAATATACTTCAAATATACTGAATGCCTCTATGTAAAACTGCTGGAACGTCAAATTCAGGTATTTTCAAAGAATAAACATCATGTATTTGGAAAAAAATAAATCATATCTGAAGGAGTGGTGCAAAAAAATCCACAAATGTTCAAATCATTCAGTATTGTCTAAAGCTTTTGTCGCTTGACTGAAATAAATGTAATTGTATACAGCCATCTGGTGTTGAACAGGTGTTACTTCCACAGCTGAAGAGCCACAGCTCAGAGTACAGTGTAAGGAGACTCTCTGGTGGTCAGACAGAGAAACGCCTGCACTGTGTACTCCAACAATTGTGTATACTGTATTTAAATAAAAACATAAACCAAAACGTGAGTGTTATTTTACAACTGTTTTGATTCATCTCATAGAGCTGATCAAAATTGGCATTTGAATGATTGTAAAAAGTACTGAAAATCAGATACTATACTAATCAATACAAAAACTAATAGGACAGAAAATTAAGCTTTCCTGAATCACTTTAGAATGATCTTGAGCTGAATCAAAACAAGTATAAGAGCAGATGGACGAGTATACGCCCATGGACCACTGAGGGAGTACACATATAAGACCACAAGAAAGTACTGTGATTTAATGTTGAAAATCACACTCTATTGTATAAATAAAGAGTGTTTTTTTAGTACCAAAATCGGTATTGAGTATTGAGTCTGTTCCTTAATATCAAAATTGAGTTTGAAATGTTCATATTGGTGAACATCCAGGGGCAGGACATAGTAGTGGTGGGTATTGGCAAAGAAGTCACGATTCAATTCGAATCACGATTCATATGCCACGATGCGATACTATCACGATGCATCATGATACTTGAATTATTGCGATGCATTGCAATATATTCGACATACTTCAGTGAAAATGTACCAAAAAAAGAGGATAACTTAAATATCAGTGGCTGTGTATCTGGGTAGTGTCTTCAATTGATACAGAACTCTGAGCAACTCAATTCAGAACTGAATTTATTGAATAACAAAGACAAATAAACCAAACCAATAACAAAAAAAGTGCATAGGATTTTTTCTAAAACAAAAAATGATGTTCAAACATTTGCCATTTTGGAGGCAGCGACCATCATAACAAACAATACCCTTTCACAAAGAAAAAAGTGCATAGGATTTATTTAAAAAAAAAACTAATAATGAATGAATGAATGAATAATTAATTAATTAATTATTAATAATAATCAATTTTTGGCATCAAGAATCGATGCAGTATATTGCGAAAGTTAGTATCGCGATGCATTGTCATGACGATTATTTTGCACACCCCTAGGACATAGAGACTGTGGACAGTTTCAAGTACCTGGGTGTTCACCTCAACAATAAACTGGACTGGTCCCACAACACCGTCGCCCTGTATGTTGGCATCACAGGAACTGCACTTAAATGGTTTGAGTCGTATTTGACTAATAGAAGCTTTTCTGTTAGGATTGGTGAGTTCTCCTCCTCTGTGGCCTCGCTGTTTTGTGGAGTGCCCCAGGGCTCTATTTTGGGCCCTGTTTTATTCTCTCTGTATATGTTTCCACTGGGGTCATTTATCACTAAACATAACCTCGCCTTTCACTGCTCTGCAGACGACCTGCAGATCTACTTACCTGTGTTTCCAGATAAAAATGGTGCTCTTCAGTCATTAACTGACTGCATCAAAGACTTAAAGTTGTGGTTAGGACAAAATTTTCTTCATTTGAATGAAAACAAAACAGAATACATTTTATTTGGTGATTCTGCATCTTCCGATTTTGATTGGTTGTCATCAGTTAAAATTGACCGTCAGGAACCTTGGGGTCACTTTTGACAACTATTTCAAATTTGATAAGCAGATTGACAGTGTTGTGAGAGCCAGTTTTTATCAGTTACGCCTTTTATCTAAAGTCAAGCCTTTTTTAAATCGCACCGACCTTGAAAGGACCATTCATGCTTTTATCAGTTCTAGAATAGATTATTGCAACACACTTTGTTGGCGTCTCTCAAACTGTTCTCAGTCGTCTTCAGCTTGTGCAGAACACAGCAGCTCGTTTTTTTAACCCACACACCTCGACGTCAGCACATCACCCCAGTCCTTTTTACACTTCACTGGCTTCCAGTTTCTTTTAGAATTGATTTAAAAATTTTACTTTTTGTTTTTAAAGCTCTTAATGGTTTAGCACCTTGTTATTTGACCGAGCTTTTATTTGTCTGAAAATCAAATCGCACTTTAAGGTCAAATAACCAACTTCTTTTGGAAGTCCCCGAGCCTCAAACACTGAGGTGATGGAGCTTTCTCTGTGGAACAATCTGGAACAATCTGCCCTTTGAGCTTCGTAACATCACTGATTTTAACCTTTTTAAATCCAGGCTCAAAACACATTTATTTAAAATGGCTTTTCATTAGGGCTGTCAAACGATTAATTTTCTTGATCGCAACTAATCTCAGAAATTTCATAGTTAATCGTGATTTATTTTGCATGTTTAAAATTGATATCTTGCAGTAAGACCGTTCAAATCTAAAGTTAAACTCACAATGCAAAGTATTTCTCACCATTTTTTTTATTTCAAAAAAGTGCAGAGAAAGGAAAAAGTAACAATGAACCAGTAATAGTGCTTACTTTGAGAAATTGTAAATAAATGATTGAAGCCCGCTCGAGCTGCCTACGGGTGCGTAGAAGGAACAAAATACAAGCAAACTCAAAATAGCACGTTTAACCGACAATGAGTTTAATTAATACAACCAAATGAGCTGCATATGGATGGTAGAATTGCGGAAAATGCTGGCAAACTCTGATCGCGATTAAAAAAATTGTTCGCGATCATAACTTACATTAATCTAATCGCGATTAAAGCGTTAATATTCCCAGCCCTACTTTTAATACTTAGTAGTTTGTGGCACGTACTTTTTCTGCACTGTGTGTTTTACTATTTATTGTTTTACATTGTTTTATTCTGTACAATGTTCTGTCTTTTGTATTGTTGTATTTTCTGTTTTTAATTAGAAAGCACTTTGGTCACCATTGGTGTTATAAAGGGCTATATAAATAAAGATTGATTGATTGATTGATTGATTGAAGAAGGGCCAAAGTCGCCTCCACCTCCTGAGGAGACTGAGTTCCTTTGGAGTGTGCAGGCCTCTGCTCAAGACTTTTTATGACTCTGTGGTGGCCTCTGCTCTCCTCTACGCTGTCGTCTGCTGAGCCCCGAGCAGCACAGAGCGGGACAGGAAGAGACTTAATAAGCTGGTCAGGAGGGCCAGCTCTGTCCTGGGCTGTCCTCTGGACTCTGTAGAGGAGGTGGCTGAGAGGAGGTGCTGGACAAACACCTCTCACCCTCTGCACAGGACTGTAGAGGAGCTGAGCAGCTCCTTCAGCAGCCGACTGAGGCGAAGAAGGAGCGCTACTGCAGATCCTTCATCCCCACCTCCATCAGACTGTACAACTCCACTGTAGAGTCCAGATGTGCAATTTTTTTTCTATATTCTCTTATTTACTTATTTTATTAGTATTATTACTATCTTGTCTGCATGCACTTTTTTTTCTAACTTTCTTTTGCACTAAACTGCCTGGAGCTAATGTGAAAAGTGAATTTCTCCTGTGTGAGATCAATAAAGTCTGATCTTATCTTATCTTAATATCATGACAACACTAGTTTGAATTGACAGCAGTTGATTTATTTTAAATAATAAAAACAGCTATACATTTCAAATATAAGTTACAGTATGTGTTAAAAATGTCCATATTTCTATATCACATTTGCTAACATGTGACTTTAACTGGGTTATGTATAAAAAATGTTGTTATATGAATGTTTTTTTTGTCCATAAGGAATAAATATATGTGATAAATACATTGAAAGAGAATGAGAACAGTAGGGGCCAAAGAGAGTAAAGTTCCCGAGTGTAGCTCTAATCGTCCGAGTCGGTGGCTTTGAGGGAAGGGCATCCGGTGCAGCTGCTGTGCTTCTTCTCCCGGAGGTGGTAGTCGAACTGTGGCAGCACCAGCACAGCGCCCTCTGGTGGTGGGTCTGAGGTGAGGCCGTCCTCCTGCAGTGACATGATGTGCTTCACCAAACAAGACATGGCGCTGTCAATGTTTGTGTTGTCCTGGAAACAAAGGAGAGACATTTAAAGGGTCAAAACAAAACAAAAGGATGAGTGTTGAACAGTGAGCGATCAAAGTGTACCTTAAAGAGCCCATTTTACTGTGTTATAATATTAGAATGTAATAGTTGTGGAGTTGTGTTTTGTTTCTTTCACACATGTTTAACACACAAATCCTGCATATTTAGGATGAGTTCTTCTCTCAAACGGAAAACACCCTGTTCCACCTTGTGATGTGTCATGTGGCAATACAAGAAGTGCTCCACTATGTTTTTAAACTCCATGCACTTTCACTAGAATCATTTGGATAAGTTACTCAAACATGTGTGAATGAAACAAAACACAACTCTGGGTCTGTTTTTGACAAGGTAACAGTATATTAACATGGAACGAAGTAGGTACAGAGCAGTGGGTGTGTACCAGTAGCAGTAAAAATGTGAAAAATAAGAGATTAAATCACTCCAAATACAACTTAGAGCTAAATCATGAGAGGAAAGAACTACAACATGGTTAAAACCTCTGAAAAGTCAACTTTGCAGAATAGGTCTGCTTTAATTATATCTAGTTTACTCAAATACTTAAAGGAAAAGTAATGTTTTTTTTACAATCTGAGCCTTATTTCGGTAATAAAACAAGTTGTTTTACTCACCCATAGCACTTTGGTGTCATATGGAGCACTTCCAGAGATGTTTTAGATTTGCGATCTCCATAATGTGAGTTCTCAGGGCACATGTTTGCGGTCTCCAAATAACACAAACTTTAGCACTTTTCAAATCATAGAAGCTCGATGTCTTAGTCTACGATTTCGTGTGGTCAAAAGTGGTCTGTAATCTGAGATTTAGCCATAGTTTCGAGTAGATGAGGACGCCAGTGCGCATGTGCGGACTGTGCTCTCAGCTCCCGGGACCCAAACATGAAACACAAAGCTGTAAACTATGGATAAATCTCGGATTACAGGCCACTTTTGACTCAAACGAAATCGTAGACTAAGACATCGAGCTTCTATGATTTGAAAAGTGCTAAAGTTTGTGTTATTTGGAGCCCGCACGGGGCATATTACATGCTCGGGGAATATATTATATGCCCCGAGCTATGGCTATAAGTTGCGCTAGGCTAACCGCTAATCTAAAACATCTCTGGAAGTGCTCCATATGACACCAAAGTGCTATGGGTGAGTAAAACAACTTGTTTTATCACCGAAATAAGGCTCAAATTGTAAAAAAAACCCGTTACTTTTCCTTTAAAAAAACACATTCTAAAACCCTAAAAGTTTTATCTCTAATTGCGACTGAAGTGTAGTTTTTCATCAAATCACTGTTGCCAATTAGAGCTGAACAAGTAAATGTTTCTGTATGTAAATGTAAATAGCTCCCAGACACAGAGTCTTGTGTTGAAAACAATGGACAAAGGAACAATAGTGACGACTGCCCCCAAGGTTACGACAGACAATGTACATGTATAGTCTAGTCCAGTCTGCTCACAGTGTAGTTTATCTATGCTTCTGTTGTAGGGAGTATTATACCTCTGATAATATCGATAACAAGGACTGAGCTGGCAGTGAGAGCCCTCAGTACAGCACAAAAACGTAATTAATCTAGCAGAGGCATGTCCTGTCCTTTTATGGTGACAGCCTTTTATAAATAAGGCCCCTGATCGCCACCATGCAGATAGATAGTTTTAATCCATTTTGTGATTTTTCCAGAGTTGTCAGACGATCTAGCTGCGTTTGCTAATGTGTGTTTCATTACAGTTCCACGGCAACGCTGAATATTCCACCGCGGAGATACGAGTAAAACACCCTCAGAATGATCTCACCGCAAACCTGTGAACCCTGTGATGTTAGCACAGACCTTAGCTGAAGTCTCAAACCAGCCCACGAAGCCGTACTGCTGTGAGAAGGACTCCAGTTTGGGCACTTTGGAGCAGAGGCCCAAGCGACGCTGGTCACTTTTATTGGCCAAGAGAACCGCAGGAACTGGCCGGCCATTACTAAGCGCCACCTGCAGGAGAGACAAGGGAGAAATGAGCCTATAAACCAACAACAACCAAACCAATTTGCTAATAAGTCCTAGTTTATTCCTATTGCATCTTTACATTTACATTTCCATGAGCCAAATATTAAAAGTCTTATATAATGTTAAACAGACTCTTGTGAGCTTTCATTCACACATGTTTCAGTCAATCCTTTAAAGATCCCATGACATGGTACTTCTTGATGCTTTTATATGGCTCCTTAATGGTTCCCTAATACTGTAAATGAATCCTTCTTCAAAATCAACACTCAGTGCATGAGAAACAGAGATAAGATGAGAAAGAGTAATTTTTCTCTCTCTGAACAGTCCATTCTGGGCATTGTTGCTTGAATGCAAATGAGGAGGACAGAGATGGCCTATAGTAGAGGGTGGGGGCGTGGCCAAACTCTCCGCTCTCCGCTCTCAGCTGTCCGCTCTGATCCATTTCCGCGTTTTTGCGCGGAGAATAGATGAGAAGCGTTCCATTGAAAAATAAACACATTTCCACAGAAAATAAAATTAAACCACTGCTGTTCAAAGGTCCAGAGGCTCAGATAAAGGACTTCCGAGCCTAGAAACACTCTGACGTGCCTCCAGGCAAATAAAAAAATGCATTTCGCATTGCCTAGCGCATTCGCAGTCCAAACTCTCTGGGCGTGATTTACAGAGACGCTGAGTACAGACAGACGGGGGTGGAACTGCATTTTTCGATCTGACGTCAATAAGGTGCCTTGTTGAGAATCGCCCGTTTGAGCTGTTTTTTTCTAACACAGAAAAGGATCGCAAATGCTCAGTTTAGACATTTCGCAACTTTTAACCATGGGGGGGGGGGGCCTAAACAGGGTAGGGGAGCTCACATTAACGTTCAAAAACCTCAGAAAGTGAAAATTTCATGCCATGGGACCTTTAATTATTAGTCTGTCTACATCTCCAAAGTTCAAAATGCTCTCTTCCACCTTGTGATGTCATGAAGTTTTGAAGTTAGCAGCTATATTTGACCTTTTCTTCAGTGGGGATTGGCAATTCCAGTGAAGATTCTTGAGGAAGATGTTTGGAGTTTAAATGGAGCACTTCCTGTATTACCACATGACATCGCGAGGGGGAACAGAGTGATTTCTGTGTAAGAGAAGCACTAACGCCTAAAGATTAATCAATAACATAATAATAAATAACTCCAGGTGTGTTTGTGATGAAAAACATTATAAGATCAGAAAATAGCGTAATATGAGACCTCGGTTGCTGGTTTGGAAATGTTTTGTACCTTCGAGTCCAGATCTCCTTTCCATTTGAGGACGGCCTGAAATGTGGATAGCCGGGTCATGTCAAAGACCACTAGCGCCCCCACTGCTTCGCGGTAGTAAACGCGTGTCATGTGACCATAGCGCTCCTGTCCTGTGCAGAGAAAACAAGAATTAGGTCCAGAGATTTTTAACACGATTTTACAGTTCAACCAGTTCAAAACACAAGGGAATGTTGGAAGTGGAAACTGATCATTTGCTCACTGCCTCAAGTCTTCTGTCCGTAACAAGCTGTATGACTATGGCCTCTAGTAAGAAAATGTCCAAGAAGATGAAACAGAGATGCTAAAAAATAACATAAATGTGCAGAGTAGCGCTCAAACAAGTTTAAAGGACCAACATTACCTCAAACTGACTCGTGAGCTGTAAGTCATTTTAGACTGTTGTTACCTCAACAAAATAACACCTGGAGTTGTGTTTTGTTTCATTCACACATGTTTAACACACAAACCCTGCAGATTTAGAGTTCTTCTCTCAAACCAAAAACACCCTGCTCCACCTTGTGATGTCATGTGGTAATACAGGTGCTCCAGTGTCTTTTAAACTCCACTTTTTAAACTTCACTAGAATCATTTAAATTATTTCACCCCTGGATTTGCCAATCTCTACTGAACAAAAGGTAAAAGGAGTTGTTAATTTGAAAACTACCGCTTCATGACATCACAAGGTGGAACGGAGCATTTTGAGCTTTGGAGATGTAGACAGACTGATAATAAAGTGTCAATCAAGCGTGTGGATAAAATAAAACATAACTCCAGGTCTGTTTTTGAGGAGGGAACAACATTATAACAGGTCTTAAAACTTACAGGAGTCCATTTTGCATTAAATATATACACGTTTAATGCCATATTGTGGAATACAGTGGTCCCTCGCTCTATCGCGGTTCACTGTTCGCGCCCTCGCTGTTTCGCGGATTTTTTTTTTTTTTTTCCAATTTTTTTTTATAGTGTAACATTGTGTTCTGCGTCCTGATTGGCTAAGAGACTAGACCAGGTCTAAACCTGGACTGGCCCTGGACTAAACTAGGACTGGACCAGGTCTAGACCTGGACTAAACCGGGACTAGACCAGGTCTGAACCAGGATTAAATCACTCCGTGCGGCTCTTGCGTGTTCGGTTTGTGGCTCGGGCTGAGACGACGCGGTCCGGGGCGCCGCGGTTCTATCTCGTGCTCACAGCCCCGGTGTACGCGTGACACGTGCTGCTCTGTCACGGATTTGTCCACGATAAACCCCTCATCGTGGACAAATCTGTGACAGAGCAGCACATGTCGCGCAAGGGGTTGGTGCGCGTCGCGTCCGCGCGTCCGGCGGGGCTCCCGGAGTCGTGTCTCCCCCCACGCTTCACTATTAATACAGTTTGTTGAAAATCTATGAAAGTTTGAGTGTTTAAACTAGAGACAAATGTGAGAAAATGTTCATTCCAGTGTGAGAAAAGTGTATAATGTGTGTGGTGAGGCATTTACAGCCTTAAAACATGTAGAATAATTGTAAAATATAAAGTTGTCCTACTTCGCGGATTTCTCTTATTGCGGGTTATTTCTGGAACCTAACCCCCGCGATAAACGAGGGATTACTGTATTTCAAGTAAAGCAATAACAAACAGGTGACGGACCATCCAGCTGGAAAGTTACACTGTGTGTTTTCTGGCGGCACGGTGGCTGAGTGGGTAGCACTCATGCTTCACAGCAAGAAGGTTCCGGGTTCGATCCCCGGGTCGCCCAGACCTTTCTGTGTGTTCTGTGTGGAGTTTGCATGCATGGTCTGGGTTCGATCCCCGGGTCACCCGAGCCTTTCTGTGTGGAGTTTGCATGTTCTCCCCGTGTCTGGGTGGGTTTCCTCCGGGCACTCCGGTTTCCCCCACCAACCCAAAACATGCACCATAGGTACCTCCAGCTTTGGTCCTGACCAAGCCGAAGCAAGAAGATCATGGAGATGTTCCCCGGGCGCAGTAATGTGCTGCTCACTGCTCCTGATAACAGGATGGGTTAAATGCTGAACTGGAATTTCCCCACTGTGGGACTAATAAAGGCATAGCTTTCTTTCTTTAATATATTCCCACACACAGCAGGTTTGAGTGGTGACTGTATGAGAGGAATTGTCTCCATATTGAGATCATGTGGAGGAAGTTAGTGCACCGAGCTCCATTGACTCACAGGATCACGACACGAGAGGCTCCAGAACCGCCCAGTGTTCATGATTTAGCAAAACATTTAACACTTCTGCAAACGTCTCTCAGCTGATGTGATGGAAGAGTAACACGAGTTGTAGTTAATGTGAGAAAACTTGTGATTTTTTTTTTAAATTCATAACTACACTACAAGTTAAAGCAGAAAAGTTACATAATTCACCTTTAGTTAGGCTACCTTCACGCTTACAGATGATTATAACCCTATTGCCTTTATGATTTTAAAGATACTATAATATTATGCAAAACTGAGCTGATGTTACAGTGTCGTTTCCTCCTCAAAAACAGAGTTGTGTTTTGTTTCAGTCACACATATTTGAGTCAGACTTTATTTTTAGTCAGACTTTATTATTAGCCTGTCTACATGTCCAAAGCTCACAATGCTCTGTTCCACCTTATGATGTCATGAAGTGGTAGTTTTCAAGTTAATAGCTACAGTTTAACCTTTAGTTCAGTAGAGATTGGCAATTTTAGGGCTGAAATTACCCAAATGATTCTAGTGAAGGAGAGTGGTGATTTTTGGGGTGTCTATAGATTAAAGGTCTCATGGCATGAAATTTTCACTTTCTGAGGTTTTTGAACGTTAATGTGAGCTCCCCTACCCTGTTTAGCCCCCCCCCCCCCCATGGTTAAAAGTTGCGAAATGTCTAAACTGAGCATTTTCTGCGTTAGAAAAAAACACAGCTCAAACGGGCGATTCTGAACAAGGAAACTATGTGACGTCACATCGAAAAATGCAGCTCCACCCCCCCGTCTGTCTGTACCCACCGTCTCTGTAAATCACGCCCAGAGAGTTTGGACCGCGAATGAGCTAGGCAATGCGAAATGCGTTTTTTTATTTGCCTGGGGGCACGTCCGAGTGTTTCTAGGCTGGGAAGTCCTTTACCCGACCCTCTGGACCTTTGAACAGCAGTGGTTTAATTTTATTTTCTGTGAAAATGTGTTTTTTTCATTGAAATGCCTCTCCTTTCTTCCTCCGCGCTTAAAGGTCCCATGACATGGTACTTCTTGATGCTTTTATATGGCTCCTTAATGGTTCCCTAATACTGTAAATGAATCCTTCTTCAAAATCAACACTCAGTGCATGAGAAACAGAGATAAGATGAGAAAGAGTAATTTTTCTCACTCTGAACACTCTATAATGGGCGTTGTTGCTTGAATGCAAATGAGGAGAAAAGAGCTGGCCAATAGTAGAGGGTGGGGGCGTGGCCAAACTCTCCGCTCTCAGCTCTCAGCTGATCCATTTCCTTGTTTTTGCACGGGGGGAGAGATTTGAAGCGTTCCATTGAAAAATAAACACATTTCCACAGAAAATAAAATTAAACCACTGCTGTTCAAAGGTCCAGAGGCTCAGATAAAGGACTTCCGAGCCTAGAAACACTCGGACGTGCCTCCAGGCAAATAAAAAAATGCATTTCGCATTGCGTAGCGCATTCACAGTCCAAACTCTCTGGGCGTGATTTACAGAGACGCTGAGTTCAGACAGACGGGGGTGGAACTGCATTTGCATTTCTTTTTTCGATCTGACGTCAATAAGGTGCCTTGTTCAAAATCGCCCGTTTGAGCTCCGATTTTTTGTAACGCAGAAAAGGATCGCAAATGCTCAGTTTAGACATTTCGCAACTTTTAACCATGGGGGGGGGGGGCCTAAACAGGGTAGGGGAGCTCACATTAACGTTCAAAAACCTCAGAAAGTGAAAATTTCATGCCATGAGACCTTTAAAACGCGGAAGTGGGAGACAGCGCACCGCTAAAACAAGGAACCAGCGGCACATTTGGCCCCCCCACCCGGTCCTCTAACCTATCTCTGTCCTTCTCATTTGCATTCAAGCAACAAGGCCCAGAATGAGTTGTTCAAAGAGAGATTTTCTGACTCTGACTGTGTACATGTGTCTTTCTCATGCACTGAGTGTTGATTTTGAAGAAGGATTCATTTACAGTATTAGGGAACCATTAAGGCGCCATATAAAAGCATCAAGAAGCACCATGTCATGGGACCTTTAAGTCAAGCCTCTAAAAATACAGATCTAATTTTAAGGGTTAGGTGCCACCTGCAGAAGTTCTCTGATGACTCTGTGGTGGTTGGGTGTATCAGGGATGGACAGGAGATGGACTACAGAACACTGATTGTAAATTTTGTGGAGTGGTCCAAGGCAAACTGCAGCTCTGTCATTCAGTACATTATTGCACTGCCGTTTTTAACTCCTGTATATAGCTGTAATTTGATATTTTATTGTATATTTTATTAGTTATTTTTCTATTTTATTTTGTACATATACATTTACATTTATTTTTATAATTATGTCTCATGTCTCTCTATTGCTCTTTTTACCTATTCCATCTATTTTTTGTTACTCTATTAGATATTACTGTATATTTGATGAGTGAGCGACTGGACCCAAATACTGTATTTTCCCTTGTGGATCAATAAAGTTTGTCTAAGTCTAAATGTCTAAGTCTAAGGTGCACTAGACTCACACTGTGGCTTCAAAGATCACAAATCAATTTAGACTTAAACTAATATTCCAGTTAGACCCCTGCTTTGAGGTTTGACCTGGGTTAGTCCTGGTCTAGTCCTGGTTTAGTCCAAGTTTAGTCCAAATTTAGTTGCAAGTTTTGTCCTTGCAACTGGGGTGTTCATAGTCCTAGTTTAGTCTTGGTTTGGTTCTGGTTTTGTTCTGGCTTAGTCCTGGTTTAGTCCTGGTTTAATCTTGATTTATCCTTGGTTTATTACTGGTTTAGTCCGGATTTAGTCCTGGTTTATTCCTGACTTAGCCTTGGTTTAGTACTGGTTTAGACCTGACTTAGCTTTGGTTTAGTCCTGGTTTAGCCTTAGTTTAGTACTGGTTTAGTCCTGGTTTAGCCTTGGTTTAGTCCTGGTTTAGTCCTGGTTTAATCCTGGTTTAGTCCTGACTTAGCCTTGGTTTAGTCCTGGTTTAGCCTTGGTTTAGTCCTGGTTTAGTCCTGGTTTAGTCCTGACTTAGCCTTGGTTTAGTCCTGGTTTAGCCTTGGTTTAGTCCTGGTTTAGTCCTGGTTTAGTCCTGGTTTAGTCCTGGTTTAGTCCTGACTTAGCCTTGGTTTAGTCCTGGTTTAGCTTTGGTTTAGTCCTGGTTTAGTCCTGAATTAGCCTTGGTTTAGTACTGGTTTAATCTTGATTTAGCCTTGGTTTAGTCCTGGTTTAGCCTTGGTTTAGTCCTGGTTTAGTCCTGGTTTAGCCTTGGTTTATTACTGGTTTAGTCCTGGTTTAGTCCTGACTTAGCCTTGGTTTAGTACTGGTTTAGTCCTGGTTTAGCCTTGGTTTATTACTGGTTTAGTCCTGGTTTAGTCCTGACTTAGCCTTGGTTTAGTACTGGTTTAATCTTGATTTAGCCTGGGTTTAGTCCTGACTTAGCCTTAGTTTAGTACTGGTTTAGTCCTGGTTTAGTCCTGACTTAGCCTTGGTTTAGTACTGGTTTAATCTTGATTTAGCCTGGGTTTAGTTCTGGTTTAGCCTTAGTTTAGTACTGGTTTAGTCCTGGTTTAGTCCTGACTTAGCCTTGGTTTAGTCTGAGTTTAGATCAAGTTCAGTCCTAGATTAGTCCTGGTTTCATCCTGGTTTAGTTCAAGTTTATTCCCAATTTAGTCCTGGTTTAACCTTAGTTCATGCTTGGTTTAGTTCCAAGTTCAGTCCTGGAGTAGTCCTGGTTTAGTCCTGTTGAATCCTGGTTTTGTTAAGTCTGGCTCAGTGTAGTTCTAGAGAAGAGTCCTTGTCTACAGTAAATGAGCCAATAGCAGAGCCATTACAGCACATTGTATAAGTGTTGGCCTAAGCACTTCCCCCTGACCTCCTGAGCCGCGGTGTCGTCATTCAGACACATAACATGTCATTATCTCTGGAATGATCACAATAACGCTTCATTATAGAGCTCATGTTTTCAGTGCTTTGTGTGCTCACTCCGCTGAACACTGCATGGTCCGGTCCTTATGCAAATGCTGCGGTTATCAGGAGGAGGCGTTGCCCAAAGGCACACAGGCAGAGCACACACAGACTACAGTGTGAAAAACGGAAACACGGGTCATGTTTGTTTAGCTGACTTCACAGTGTTGACTTTTTGATAATGATGTGCACTATCTCGACAAGGTGGTTTAATACTTCCTGTTCTGTTGTATTTCACTTTGCGGTGAAGTCATGCTTTTTTCTTAAAGGTGCATTGTGTAACTTTCTAGTGGAAGGTTTGCCACTTGCTTGTCTTCACGGAAATGTCGATGTTTTGTCTAGAATATCCCACAGTATGGCGTTAAACTTATCTATTTCCACGAAGAGAAGCCCACAGCTCAGATCTGTGGAGAGGTGAGCTGTAGGAATGCATATTTTGAGCACTAAAACACCTGTAATTGAATAAATGCAACTTAGATGAGTTTATTGCCATACTGTAAAACCTTTCAAACAATAACATATTCATGGAAACACTTCTGTGGCAGGCCCCCAACCAAAAAGTTACATGAAGCAGCTTTAAAACTCAAGAAAACTGAAGATTAAAGAAGGGGGTATTACACTTAATACACTTGTATTCATATTTAGGTCACCATGTTACCTTTTATTGTTTTGAAAATGCTATAATTGCCACAAACAACCCATTGCAAACTTCAGTACTGAATAAGGATGGGCATAATTAATCGATTAACCGATAATTGATCATTAAGAAGTTCATTTTCGTCGACAAACCGATTTAAAAAACAAAAACAAAAAAAACAAAAAACAGTCGCCTCAGTTGATATATGCGAGCTTCCGTAGGTCAATGACCAAAACATGAAGAGGTCGCGGCGAAGTGTTGTGTGGGACCACTTTTAATTTAGAAAATGACCAAGCGCACTGCAAGCACTGCAATGCAGCATACAAATATACCTCATCGACAACACAAATGATTGATCATTTGAACACCGCGCATCCAAGTCTGGTAAAAGAAGGTGGCGGCGGTTCATCATCTCTATCACAGGCTAGCCTGGACTCTGCGCTAGCACAGACCAGGAGGAGCTGCAGTGCTCAACGAGCAGAGAAGGTCACCGAACTGATAGTGAAGATGATCAAAACAGACATGCTCCCCATCAGTGCCGTGGAGGGCAAAGGTTTTCACGACTTAATAAAATATTGCTGCAGATACGGCTGGGTTGTGTGGAGGAGGTAGGACAGAGACAGCGGGCTAGCAGCGGTTAGCTCGGATCCCAAAGCGGCTAACTCCGAGCGCGCTAGCAGAGGCTGCAGGATGCGTGTGGCCTCGCTTTAATCCACCTCTACGCATGTTGATTTGCAGATTTACTTTCCCGTGGAGAAGCGCCTGTTCCCACAGCCTCGGCAGACATAGTAAAAGCGACACACATGAGTGAATGGTTGTTGTCTTTTTAATACAAAATATGTTAACAATTAACCGATTATTACTCATTAATTCTCCCGACGATCGACGAAGAAAACTTCACCGAATGCCCATCCCTACCTCTAATGAAACTCGCATCAGGTTTGTGAAGTTGTAGTGTATTGTTTTGTATCATGTTTTTGTATATTTATGGAAAAGTACAGGCTCAACAAAGTTCTAACATGGTAAAAAAGCCCCCAAAAGTCGTATGAAACCACTTCTGTATTCATTCACACCACTTCTGAAGCCACAGAAGGGGTCAGACTGATGGAAGTGTGGCTGCCAATGTGCGCCATCTGCCCTTTGACTTCCAACAAAAACTCAAGTCACGCTCCATTCAAAACAGCAGAAGTGTCTTGCTCAGCGACAGAGAGAATATACAGTATTGTGTGTATACACACAGTTGGTATCATTTAAGTACTGCAGAGTTTTGTTTTTCTTTGGTGGAGGGTGCACTACCAACTTGACACAATGAAGATGTCCATAATGCATAACGGGAAAACTTTGACCTAAATAAGAGTACTGCTGCCTCAGTAAAAGTATGCTGCTAGAAGAGTACGCGGAAAAGTGCAATTTCTTTAATTTTTCAAGTAAATGTAGCATACGCACCGATTATTACTGTATATCCTCCTGAGACCCGCCCATTCATCTGTGTCCTTTATAGTGGACACTGAGTTAACCAGTCTGTCACAATAAATAATACATCAAAATAACAAGAAATAAATAAAAAAAATACTAAAATAAATAAATAAAAATAAATAGAAAATAAATAATATATAAAAATTAATAGAAAAACTAAAATAAATAAATAAATAAAAATAAATAGAAAATAAATAATACAGTACATAAAAATAAATAAAAAATACTAAAATAAATAAATAAAAATAAATAGAAAATAAATAATATATAAGAATAAAAATAAATAAAAAATCTAAAATAAATAAATAAATAAAAATAAATAAATAGAAAATAAATAATACAGTACATAAAAATAAAAAAAATACTAAAATAAAAAAATAAAAATAAATAGAAAATAAATAATATATAAGAATAAAAATAAATAAAAAATCTAAAATAAATAAATAAATAAAAATAAATAGAAAATAAATAATATATAAAAATAAATAAAAAAACTAAAATAAATAAATAAACAAAAATAAATAAATAAATAATAAATAATACATTAAAAAAAATAAAAAAATAAAAATAAATACATACATAAATAAGATATTAAAAGGGAGACTAAAAACTATTTGACGTGACTGTAGAAGCTTGTCAGAGATGTTGGTCATCAAAAAAATATATATATAGTTTTTGTGAGGTTGTTAACTTCACGTGGATTTAACACTAAAATGTCCCTGATGTCCATTACGCAGGACACATTATGAATATTATTATGAATACAAATAAAATTAACAAAATGTAAATACTAAGGTGTTCATTTACCTCCAAATAGAAAATTTAAATAATAATAATAATTCAGATACACTTTTTTTCTTCAGGTCCCAGGAGGATATGGATCTTGAATGGATGCAACTAATTATATAACTATATAAAATAATAAAACTCTTTTATTTTCCTAAACTCACCAGCAATGTCCCAGAGCTGGAGCCTAATCACGGTCTTATGATCCCAGTGGAGCACTTTGAGAGCGAAGTCCACGCCGATGGTGGCGCGATAATGCTGCGAGAAAACCTGGTGCACGTAGCGCTTTATGATGGACGTCTTCCCCACTCCCAGGTCCCCGATCACCAGCACTTTGAGAAGCCGCTCCTGCTGCATGTCCGCCCGGCTTCAGAGCTCCCAGACGCGCGGATGGAGCTGTGCCAAACGGCGCGCCACCGGCTACTGCCAATCAAACTGTACGTGTGCTTTAATTTACCTCTTTAAAGTTTACCTCTTTAAAGTTATTCCAAATACAATCGCGTGGTTATGTGTTGTTACGGGTCGTTTCATCATAGGAAGTTAAACAATAGAAGAAAGGAGAACTCATCGTGTCAAACGCTGTCGTGGCAAAAAAACAACAACAAAAAAACACTTCTCAGTCTGTTATCTCGTTGGTTTGTGGTTAGGTTGCATCCTCCCTTTTCTGTGCGCCCCGACACGGCTCAAAACGCGAGAAATAGTTGAAAATGTCCGTGCGTAAAACTAAGTGCCACAATGTACGAAACTCCCTTTGGACAAACGAATAAAGAACCACGCCCCCTTCAGGACAGATTAGATTATAGGGCGGCTTCTGTGGGACTGAAATTACACTGAAATTATAAATAAATAGGGAAGAAAAGCAATGTGGACATGGGTTTGTGGCATTTAATCTATAACTATAACTTGTAGGTTACCCAGAACACAGTGAGACTGTTTACATTTTGCAGCTCTGGACACAGGAGTGAATGACAAAACAAATGTTCCAATCTATTACAATCTGAGCCTTATTTCGGTAATAAAACAAGTTGTTTTACTCACCCAGAGCACTTTGGTGTCATATGGAGCACTTCCAGAGATGTTTTAGTTTAGCGATATCTGTAATGTGAGTTCTCGGGGCACATGTTTGCGGTCTCCAAATAACACAAACTTTAGCACTTTTCAAATCATAGAAGCTCAATGTCTTAGTCTACACTTTAGTTTGAGTCAAAGTGGCCTGTAATCTGAGATTTATCCATAGTTTCAAGTAGATGAGGACGCCAGTGCGCATGTGCGGAGTCACAGTTTATTTCGCTCTCAGCTCCCGGGACCCAAACATGAAACGCAAAGCTGTAAATTATGGATAAATCTCGGATTACAGGCCACTTTTGACTCAAAGGAAAGTGTAGACTAAGACATTGAGCTTCTTTGATTTGAAAAGTGCTAAAGTTTGTGTTATTTGGAGACCGCTCAGGGCATATATTACATGCTCGGGGAATATATTATATGCCCTGAGAACTCGCATTACGGAGATCGCTAAACTAAAACATCTCTGGAAGTGCTCCATATGACACCAAAGTGCTATGGGTGAGTAAAACAACTTGTTTTATTACCGAAATAAGGCTCAGATTGTAAAAAATGTTAATTCTCCTTTAATAACAGTCCTTTTCGGTCCACTTTCAAGCAATAAAACAAACAAAAAAACAAAAAACAAAACAATAATTTCAAAGTAAATTATGTAAAAAATAAAAAAAAATAATGATATAATAACTACGCAGGAAATTAAAACACAATCAAATATAAAAGTAAAGCCATTCTGTGCTCATCCTTCATACTCTGAAATTTGGGCTTTTTTAAATAGGCCTTTTAAAGGAGTCATGTGACACTATTTCTCTGATCTATGTTATAATGTTGTTTGCTCATCACAAACAGACCTGGAGTTGTGTTTTATTCAAACGCACACATAAAATATAAAGGCTGAGTTCTTCTCTCAAACAGAAAACACTCTGTTCCACTTTGTGATGTCATGTGGTGATGCAGGAAGTGCTTCACTATGTTTTTAAACTCCATATACCTTCACTACAATTGAGTGGATAATTTGGGCCGTGTAAATTGTCTATTTTTAGAGTTAGAAAAATAAATGACACTGACACTGCTGCTTAAATGAACCAGTTGAGCTTTATTGGGCGACAGTAGCTCAGTTGGTAGAGCGTTTGTCCACTGATCCAAAGGTTGGCGGTTCAAATCCCGCTCTTGACATAATCAGTGGTTGGAGCGGTCAGATCCACTGACCCACAGGTTGGTTGGTACGATTCCAGCTCCCACAGATGAATGCTGCTGTTGTGTCCTTGGGCAAGACACTTAACCCACCTCGCCCGCAGTGTCTGCGTACACTGGTGTGTGAATGGGTGATTGGTTCCTTGTTGTAAAGCGCTTTGGGTGCCTTGAAGGTGGAAAAGCGCTATATAAAGATGTGGCCATTTATTACGTTTGTGTGTTTTACTTATTTACTTATTTGTATTACACTGGTCCCTCGCTCTATCGCGGTTCACTGTTCGCTGCTGGTTTCCTCGCTGTTTCACTGATTTTTATTTTTTTTTTCAATTTTTTTTTACTGTAACATTGTGTTCTGCGTCCTGATTGGCTAAGAGACTGTAGACCTTTGCCGATTGATAGATGGGGAACGCGGGGGGACCGGGACTAGACCAGGACTAAACGTGGACTAAACCAGGTCTAGACCAGAGCTAAACCAGGTCTAAACCTGGACTGGTCCTGGACTAAACCAGGACTGGACCAGGTCTAGACCTGGACTAAACCGGGACTAGACCAGGCCTAAACCAGGATTAAACCACCACGTGCCGCTCTTTGCTGGTTTCGTGCAGCTGGTTTGTGGCTCGGGCTGAGGTGTACGCGCTGCCTCGCGCCGGTCGTGCTGCTCTGTCACGGATTTGACCACGATGAGGGGTGCACGTGTCGTGCACTTCTCCAAGGGGTTGGTGCGCGTCGCGTCCCGGGACGTGGCAGTGCTCCTCATGCGTCCGGCGGGACTCCCGGCGGCGCCCACACGCGTCACTATTAATACATTTTGTTGAAAATCTATGAAAGTTTGAGTGTTTAAACTAGAGAGAAATGTAAGAAAAGGTTAATTCCAGACTGAGAAAAAGCGTATAATGTGTGTGGTGAGGCATTTACAGCCTTAAAACATGTAGAATAATTGTAAAATATAAAGTTGTCCTACTTCGCGGATTTCTCTTATTGCGGGTTATTTCTGGAACCTAAACGAGGGATTACTGTATATCCAAGCCTTGTGTACTGTTGCTATGGGTATATGTGATGGTGTTTATTGTCTTATCACATGTTTTATGTTCACTGTGGGCCTAGAGAGGTAGGAATGCACTAAACACTTATCATATGATGATGAATGCCATATGGTGGAACCTTTCAGGCAAAGCAACATTTTTGTCATTTTTTGTCATATTTTTAGTCAACAGCAAACAAATAAAGACACAAACGAATAAAACATACATTTACATGAATTTATTTGGTACTAAATAAAATTTCGTAGAAAATATTCAAGATTTAGAAAGTTTTAAAGAAATTCTTTATAAAATTCACCCAAAATAATATTTCCTGTGCATCGGCAACAAAATATAAACCCACCTATGTTCATTCCGTTTAAGATAAGATCAGATCATCCTTTATTTGTCCCACAATGGGGAAATTGCAGTGTCACAACTCAAGTTTCAGAAACAGAAACAACAATCAAAATTAGCATAAATAATAAGTATGTACAATCAACAACAAAAAAAAACACAACACTGTAAGGTTAAATGGCACAATAAATTTATATACAAAAAATAATTTAAAGTCACAGTATGTAACATTTTAGCCAAAATAAAAGATGATCTTTTTGGTGCAGAGAAATTTACACCCCGACTGTGAGCTGGCAAAGCTGACTCTTATTTAGAGTCAGGTGGAGGAGGACGTCCTGCTTGTTTCCATGGAAATTATGTTCCTCTGGCTATAATATTCCACAGTATGGCTTAAAACATATCCATCTTATTTCACATAATCTTAATGTATTTATTTATTTATTTTATTTATTTATTTATTTCAGGGACAGTGCACATTAATAAACATTTGCATGTAAATATGCCAGAATTAGCCTGAGGGCTATTTTTCATCTGTTGTCCCGGACAGGTGTAACATGTCAAACCTACAAGAAGTAAAATAGAATAAAATAAAATAAAAACAGGGTTAATATTTACACTCTAAAATCCTTCATACATACAGTCACATACAGCTCCATGCAATTCTATACAGACATAAAACCACATTCCGCCACATACATTCATTTCCAGCCACAAACACTATAAACCATTATGAGCATCACATACACACACATACAGACTCATACAATCACAGTCACACAACAGTAACACACAAGAGGCAGGACTATCTGTATGTAAAAGCTGTGACAGTTTAAAAAAATTGTACATTTCCATTCGCATTGTCAGTAGGATTTTTCAGGACAGTCTGGACTAAACCAGGACTAAACGAGGATTAAAGCAAGATTATTTATTTATTTATTTATTTGTTTGTTTATTTCAGGGACAGTGCATATTAATCAACATTTGCATGTAAATATGCCAGAGTTAGCCAAACGGCTAATTTTCATCTGTAGTCCCTTGACAGATGTTAGGTGTCATTTCTACATAACAAAAAATCACATTACAAAGTTAAAATTCATCATTCTAAAAAGTGCATTACTTAAGACAACTCAATTACAAACATTCAACCGCAATCAATAACCAATCAATTACAAATATTCACTCTCGCTCAGTCACTTAATGACTTAATAATAATAATAATAATAATAATAATAATAATAATAATAATAATAATTATTATTATTATTATTATTATTATTATTATTATTATTATTATTATTATTATTATTAATAATAATAATAATAAAGGCCAGTGTCCAGCAGGGGGCAGCGAGAAGTGGATGTCTTAATGTTGACAGCTCTGATTGTCTATGAGCCATTGAACCAGGACTAAGTCAGGACTAAACCAGGACTAAACAAAGATGGACGTGACTGGTGCTTAGAGGGGTCGATAAAACAGATTGTAATCCCTGGGTTGTGGAATCCAAAAAGAAAAAGGTGAAATTCAGCATTTATAGAGTGAATAAGTTTGCATAAAATGTGGCTCAGTTCAAAACTAAGTTTTTCATGAGAGGACTAAATCAGTACTAAACCAGGACTAAACCAGAACTAAACCAGTACTCAAGCAGCAGTAAATGTGTGTTAGTGCTATTCCGATCACATTACAAACTCATAGCAGCTGTCTTCATAAACATATCTAAAGACCACTGAATACAATACTGGACAGTTTGAAGAGTTTAGTGTTTAAACAAGTGAAACTATGCTGGTGGAACTTCACAAACCACATCTAAATTGGGACTAAACCAGAACTAAGCCTGGATTAGACTTGGACTAAACCAGTGCTTGTCAAATAGTGGGGTGGGCCCCCCTGGGGGGGCGCGGTGTGATGCCAGGGGGGGCGTGTGTGACCCTGGGAAACATGCTTTGTTGCCGTACTGTACTAGAACTAAGTGTAATTGCACATCAACAGTAGTTGGCAGTGGCGCTCCAGCAGAGCATCCTCTGTCACAGAAAAAGCACGTACAGAAAAAGCACCTAAGCCGTTTCCCAGTTCAGAGAGTGCACGGTTCGGAGTGTGGTCTCAGCCTGCGGTTGAGGCGGTGCATACTCAGCCCTGAGTGCAGTCCGTGGACCACATGGGCGTCTGTGAAATGGAACAGGTCCCGCCTCA